>WEDG01014874.1:0-31535 GCA_017591395.1 Schistocephalus solidus | reverse complement strand
GCAGCAGCAGAAACATCGGCGAAAACACGTGTCTGGGCTTTAGCTAGTACCTATGTCGAAGTACGGTATAATATCTGTGCCATATAAGATTCATACTACTTGTATTACTACTTGTTTGTAGAATGGGCATTACGTGGTCATTCCACAGTGGTTGATTGTCTTCGACCCAAATGTTCATTGAAATTTCGGGTCTGACCCTTTAAAAAGTCATGAGTCCGAATCATCTGACTCCATGTCCTGCACTAAATAATTTCAGAAATTATTTCCTTAATTATTCTCTGGAGTCCATATACCAGAAACCGCATAGAGAACGCTAGGGGACCCACTGAGGAGCCGAACTCCTCGTTGCTGCGTCACACAGCAGCAGAAACATCGGCGAAACACGTGTCTGGGCTTTTAGCTAGTACCTATGTCGGAAGTACGGTATAATACCTGTGCCATGTAAGATTCATACTACTTGTAGTACTACTTGTTTGTAGAATGGGCATTACGTGGTTATTCCACAGTGGTTGATTGTCTTCGACCCAAATGTTCATTGAAATTTTCGGGTCAAATGACCCTAAAAAGTCATGTCCGAATCATCTGACTCCATGTCCTGCACTTAATAATTTCAGAAATTATTTCCTTGATTATTCTCTGGAGTCCATATACCAGAAACCGCATAGAGAACGCTGAGGGACCCACTGAGGAGCCGAACCCTCGTTTGTCTGCGTCACGCAGCAGCAGAAACATCGGCGTTGAAACACGTGTCTGGGCTTTTAGCTAGTACCTATGTCGGAAGTACGGTATAATATCTGTGCCATATAAGATTCATACTACTTGTAGTACTACTTGTTTGTAGAATGGGCATTACGTGGTTATTCCACAGTGGTTGATTGTCTTCGACCCAAATGTTCATTGAAATTTCGGGTCTGACCCTAAAAAGTCATGTCCGAATCATCTGACTCCATGTCCTGCACTTCATAATTTCAGAAATTATTTCCTTGATTATTCTCTGGAGTCCATATACCAGAAACCGCATAGAGAACGCTGGGGACCCACTGAGGAGCCAAAACCCTCGTTGCTGCGTCACGCAGCAGCAGAAACATCGGCGAAAACACGTGTCTGGGCTTTTTAGCTAGTACCTATGTCGGAAGTACGGTATAATATCTGTGCCATATAAGATTCATACTACTTGTAGTACTACTTGTTTGTAGAATGGGCATTACGTGGTTATTCCACAGTGGTTGATTGTCTTCGACCAAATGTTCATTGAAATTTCGGGTCTGACCCTAAAAAGTCATGTCCGAATCATCTGACTCCATGTCCTGCACTTAATAATTTCAGAAATTATT
The DNA here is from genome assembly GCA_017591395.1 of Schistocephalus solidus. NCBI lineage: Eukaryota > Metazoa > Platyhelminthes > Cestoda > Diphyllobothriidea > Diphyllobothriidae > Schistocephalus > Schistocephalus solidus. The sequence continues at coordinate 30,201 of WEDG01014874.1, read as the reverse complement.
TCCTTGATTATTCTCTGGAGTCCATATACCAGAAACCGCATAGAGAACGCTGGGGACCCACTGAGGAGCCGAACCCTCGTTGCTGCGTCACGCAGCAGCAGAAACATCGGCGAAACACGTGTCTGGGCTTTTAAGCTAGTACCTATGTCGGAAGTACGGTATAATATCTGTGCCATATAAGATTCATACTACTTGTAGTACTACTTGTTTGTAGAATGGGCATTACGTGGTTATTCCACAGTGGTTGATTGTCTTCGACCCGAAATGTTCATTGAAATTTCGGGTCTGACCCTAAAATATCATGTCCGAATCATCTGACTCCATGTCCTGCACTTAATAATTTCAGAAATTATTTCCTTGATTATTCTCTGGAGTCCATATACCAGAAACCGCATAGAGAACGCTGGGGGACCCACTGAGGAGCCGAACCCCTCGTTGCTGCGTCACGCAGCAGCAGAAACATCGGCGAAACACGTGTCTGGGCTTTTAGCTAGTACCTATGTCGGAAGTACGGTATAATATCTGTGCCATATAAGATTCATACTACTTGTAGTACTACTTGTTTGTAGAATGGGCATTACGTGGTTATTCACAGTGGTTGATTGTCTTCGACCCAAATGTTCATTGAAATTTCGGGTCTGACCCTAAAAAGTCATGTCCGAAATCATCTGACTCCATGTCCTGCACTTTAATAATTTCAGAAATTATTTCCTTGATTATTCTCTGGAGTCCATATACCAGAAACCGCATAGAGAACGCTGGAGGACCCACAGAGGAGCCAAACCCTTGTTGCTGCGTCACGCAGCAGCAGAAACATCGGCTTAACACGTGTCTGGGCTTTTAGCTAGTACCTATGTCGGAAGTACGGTATAATATCTGTGCCATATAAGATTCATACTACTTGTAGTACTACTTGTTTGTAGAATGGGCATTACGTGGTTATTCCACAGTGGTTGATTGTCTTCGACCCAAATGTTCATTGAAATTTCGGGTCTGACCCTAAAAAGTCATGTCCGAATCATCTGACTCCATGTCCTGCACTTAATAATTTCAGAAATTATTTCCTTGATTATTCTCTGGAGTCCATATACCAGAAACCGCATAGAGAACGCTGGGGTACCCACTGAGGAGCCGAACCCCTCGTTGCTGCGTCACGCAGCAGCAGAAACATCGGCGAAACACGTGTCTGGGCTTTTAGCTAGTACCTATGTCGGAAGTACGGTATAATATCTGTGCCATATAAGATTCATACTACTTGTAGTACTACTTGTTTGTAGAATGGGCATTACGTGGTTATTCCACAGTGGTTGATTGTCTTCGACCCAAATGTTCATTGAAATTTCGGGTCTGACCCTAAAAAGTCATGTCCGAATCATCTGACTCCATGTCCTGCACTTAATAATTTCAGAAATTATTTCCTTGATTATTCTCTGGAGTCCATATACCAGAAACCGCATAGAGAACGCTGGGGGACCCACTGAGGAGCCGAACCCCTCGTTGCTGCGTCACGCAGCAGCAGAAACATCGGCGAAACACGTGTCTGGGCTTTTAGCTAGTACCTATGTCGGAAGTACGGTATAATATCTGTGCCATATAAGATTCATACTACTTGTAGTACTACTTGTTTGTAGAATGGGCATTACGTGGTTATTCCACAGTGGTTGATTGTCTTCGACCCAAATGTTCATTGAAATTTCGGGTCTGACCCTAAAAAGTCATGTCCGAATCATCTGACTCCATGTCCTGCACTTAATAATTTCAGAAATTATTTCCTTGATTATTCTCTGGAGTCCATATACCAGAAACCGCATAGAGAACGCTGGGGGACCCACTGAGGAGCCGAACCCTCGTTGCTGCGTCACGCAGCAGCAGAAACATCGGCGAAACACGTGTCTGGGCTTTTAGCTAGTACCTATGTCGGAAGTACGGTATAATATCTGTGCCATATAAGATTCATACTACTTGTAGTACTACTTGTTTGTAGAATGGGCATTACGTGGTTATTCCACAGTGGTTGATTGTCTTCGACCCAAATGTTCATTGAAATTTCGGGTCTGACCCTAAAAAGTCATGTCCGAATCATCTGACTCCATGTCCTGCACTTAATAATTTCAGAAATTATTTCCTTGATTATTCTCTGGAGTCCATATACCAGAAACCGCATAGAGAACGCTGGGGACCCACTGAGGAGCCGAACCCCTCGTTGCTGCGTCACGCAGCAGCAGAAACATCGGCGAAACACGTGTCTGGGCTTTTAGCTAGTACCTATGTCGGAAGTACGGTATAATATCTGTGCCATATAAGATTCATACTACTTGTAGTACTACTTGTTTGTAGAATGGGCATTACGTGGTTATTCCACAGTGGTTGATTGTCTTCGACCCAAATGTTCATTGAAATTTCGGGTCTGACCCTAAAAAGTCATGTCCGAATCATCTGACTCCATGTCCTGCACTTAATAATTTCAGAAATTATTTCCTTGATTATTCTCTGGAGTCCATATACCAGAAACCGCATAGAGAACGCTAGGGGACCCACTGAGGAGCCGAACCCCTCGTTGCTGCGTCACGCAGCAGCAGAAAACATCGGCGAAACACGTGTCTGGGCTTTTAGCTAGTACCTATGTCGGAAGTACGGTATAATATCTGTGCCATATAAGATTCATACTACTTGTAGTACTACTTGTTTGTAGAATGGGCATTACGTGGTTATTCCACAGTGGTTGATTGTCTTCGACCCAAATGTTCATTGAAATTTCGGGTCTGACCCTAAAAAAAGTCATGTCCGAATCATCTGACTCCATGTCCTGCACTTAATAATTTCAGAAATTATTTCCTTGATTATTCTCTGGAGTTCATATACCAGAAACCGCATAGAGAACGCTGGGGGACTCCCTGAGGAGCCGAACCCCTCGTTGCTGCTTCACGCAGCAGCAGAAACATCGGCGAAACACGTGTCTGGGCTTTTAGCTAGTACCTATGTCGGAAGTACGGTATAATATCTGTGCCATATAAGATTCATACTACTTGTAGTACTACTTGTTTGTAGAATGGGCATTACGTGGTTATTCCACAGTGGTTGATTGTCTTCGACCCAAATGTTCATTGAAATTTCGGGTCTGACCCTAAAAAAGTCATGTCCGAATCATCTGACTCCATGTCCTGCACTTAATAATTTCAGAAATTATTTCCTTGATTATTCTCTGGAGTCCATATACCAGAAACCGCATAGAGAACGCTGGGGGACCCACTGAGGAGCCGAACCCCTCGTTGCTGCGTCACGCAGCAGCAGAAACATCGGCGAAACACGTGTCTGGGCTTTTAGCTAGTACCTATGTCGGAAGTACGGTATAATATCTGTGCCATATAAGATTCATACTACTTGTAGTACTACTTGTTTGTAGAATGGGCATTACGTGGTTATTCCACAGTGGTTGATTGTCTTCGACCCAAATGTTCATTGAAATTTCGGGTCTGACCCTAAAAAGTCATGTCCGAATCATCTGACTCCATGTCCTGCACTTAATAATTTCAGAAATTATTTCCTTGATTATTCTCTGGAGTCCATATACCAGAAACCGCATAGAGAACGCTGGGGACCCACTGAGGAGCCGAACCCTCGTTGCTGCGTCACGCAGCAGCAGAAACATCGGCGAAAACACGTGTCTGGGCTTTAAGCTAGTACCTATGTCGGAAGTACGGTATAATATCTGTGCCATATAAGATTCATACTACTTGTAGTACTACTTGTTTGTAGAATGGGCATTACGTGGTTATTCCACAGTGGTTGATTGTCTTCGACCCAAATGTTCATTGAAATTTCGGGTCTGACCCTAAAAAAGTCATGTCCGAATCATCTGACTCCATGTCCTGCACTTAATAATTTCAGAAATTATTTCCTTGATTATTCTCTGGAGTCCATATACCAGAAACCGCATAGAGAACGCTGGGGGACCCACTGAGGAGCCGAACCCCTCGTTGCTGCGTCACGCAGCAGCAGAAACATCGGCGAAACACGTGTCTGGGCTTTTAGCTAGTACCTATGTCGGAAGTACGGTATAATATCTGTGCCATATAAGATTCATACTACTTGTAGTACTACTTGTTTGTAGAATGGGCATTACGTGGTTATTCCACAGTGGTTGATTGTCTTCGACCCAAATGTTCATTGAAATTTCGGGTCTGACCCTAAAAAGTCATGTCCGAATCATCTGACTCCATGTCCTGCACTTAATAATTTCAGAAATTATTTCCTTGATTATTCTCTGGAGTCCATATACCAGAAACCGCATAGAGAACGCTGGGGACCCACTGAGGAGCCGAACCCCTCGTTGCTGCGTCACGCAGCAGCAGAAACATCGGCGAAACACGTGTCTGGGCTTTTAGCTAGTACCTATGTCGGAAGTACGGTATAATATCTGTGCCATATAAGATTCATACTACTTGTAGTACTACTTGTTTGTAGAATGGGCATTACGTGGTTATTCCACAGTGGTTGATTGTCTTCGACCCAAATGTTCATTGAAATTTCGGGTCTGACCCTAAAAAGTCATGTCCGAATCATCTGACTCCATGTCCTGCACTTAATAATTTCAAAAATTATTTCCTTGATTATTCTCTGGAGTCCATATACCAGAAACCGCATAGAGAACGCTGGGGACCCACTGAGGAGCCGAACCCCTCGTTGCTGCGTCACGCAGCAGCAGAAACATCGGCGAAACACGTGTCTGGGCTTTAAGCTAGTACCTATGTCGGAAGTACGGTATAATACCTGTGCCATATAAGATTCATACTACTTGTAGTACTACTTGTTTGTAGAATGGGCATTACGTGGTTATTCCACAGTGGTTGATTGTCTTCGACCCAAATGTTCATTGAAATTTCGGGTCTGACCCTAAAAAAGTCATGTCCGAATCATCTGACTCCATGTCCTGCACTTAATAATTTCAAAAATTATTTCCTTGATTATTCTCTGGAGTCCATATACCAGAAACCGCATAGAGAACGCTAGGGGACCCACTGAGGAGCCGAACCCCTCGTTGCTGCGTCACGCAGCAGCAGAAACATCGGCGAAACACGTGTCTGGGCTTTTAGCTAGTACCTATGTCGGAAGTACGGTATAATACCTGTGCCATATAAGATTCATACTACTTGTAGTACTACTTGTTTGTAGAATGGGCATTACGTGGTTATTCCACAGTGGTTGATTGTCTTCGACCCAAATGTTCATTGAAATTTCGGGTCTGACCCTAAAAAAGTCATGTCCGAATCATCTGACTCCATGTCCTGCACTTAATAATTTCAAAAATTATTTCCTTGATTATTCTCTGGAGTCCATATACCAGAAACCGCATAGAGAACGCTAGGGGACCCACTGAGGAGCCGAACCCCTCGTTGCTGCGTCACGCAGCAGCAGAAACATCGGCGAAAACACGTGTCTGGGCTTTTTAGCTAGTACCTATGTCGGAAGTACGGTATAATATCTGTGCCATATAAGATTCATACTACTTGTAGTACTACTTGTTTTGTAGAATGGGCATTACGTGGTTATTCCACAGTGGTTGATTGTCTTCGACCCAAATGTTCATTGAAATTTCGGGTCTGACCCTAAAAAGTCATGTCCGAATCATCTGACTCCATGTCCTGCACTTAATAATTTCAGAAATTATTTCCTTGATTATTCTCTGGAGTCCATATACCAGAAACCGCATAGAGAACGCTGGGGGACCCACTGAGGAGCCGAACCCCTCGTTGCTGCGTCACGCAGCAGCAGAAACATCGGCGAAACACGTGTCTGGGCTTTTAGCTAGTACCTATGTCGGAAGTACGGTATAATATCTGTGCCATATAAGATTCATACTACTTGTAGTACTACTTGTTTGTAGAATGGGCATTACGTGGTTATTCCACAGTGGTTGATTGTCTTCGACCCAAATGTTCATTGAAATTTCGGGTCTGACCCTAAAAAAAGTCATGTCCGAATCATCTGACTCCATGTCCTGCACTTAATAATTTTTCAGAAATTATTTCCTTGATTATTCTCTGGAGTCCATATACCAGAAACCGCATAGAGAACGCTGGGGGACGCACTGAGGCGCCGAACCCCTCGTTGCTGCGTCACGCAGCAGCAGAAACATCGGCGAAACACGTGTCTGGGCTTTAAGCTAGTACCTATGACGGAAGTACGGTATAATACCTGTGCCATATAAGATTCATACTACTTTGTAGTACTACTTGTTTGTAGAATGGGCATTACGTGGTTATTCCACAGTGGTTGATTGTCTTCGACCCAAATGTTCATTGAAATTTCGGGTCTGACCCTAAAAAGTCATGTCCGAATCATCTGACTCCATGTCCTGCACTTAATAATTTCAGAAATTATTTCCTTGATTATTCTCTGGAGTCCATATACCAGAAACCGCATAGAGAACGCTAGGGGACGCATGAGAAAGCCAACCCTCGTTGCTGCGTCACGCAGCAGAAACATCGGCGAAACACGTGTCTTGGGCTTTAGCTAGTACCTATGTCAGGTACGGTATATCGCCATATTGCCATATAAGATTCATACTACTTGTAGTACTACTTGTTTGTAGAATGGGCATTACGTGGTTATTCCACAGTGGTTGATTGTCTTCGACCCAAATGTTCTTTTAAATTTCGGGTCTGACCCTAAAAACGTCATGTCCGAATCATCTGACTCCATGTCCTGCACTTAATAATTTCAAAAATTATTTCCTTGATTATTCTCTGGAGTCAATATACCAGAAACCGCATAGAGAACGCTAGAGGACCCACTGAGGAGCGTAACCCCTCGTTGCTGCGTCTCGCAGCAGCAAAAACATCGGCGAAACACGTGTCTGGGCTTTTAGCTAGTACCTATGTCGGAAGTACGGTATAATACCTGTGCCATATAAGATTCATACTACTTGTAGTACTACTTGTTTGTAGAATGGGCATTACGTGGTTATTCCACAGTGGTTGATTGTCTTGGACCCAAATGTTCATTGAAATTTCGGGTTTGACCCTAAAACGTCATGTCCGAATCACCTGACTCCATGTCCAGAGTCTGCGCAATGGTCCGCCACCAAAGACAGCGGGTCCATTCTTCTTACCGCCCTCATGTGTTCTCCGACCCGGGTTTGCAGACGTTTCCCGGTTTCTCAATATATATATATATATATATATATATATATACATATATATATATATATATATATATCTATATATATATATATATATATATATATATATTGGCTGGTATGTCTGCGATTTGTGAATAAAACATTTAAATTATGAGATTTTTGCCTGGTATTAGTTCATAACACTAAAACAGGCATTCGACGCCACTAAGGAGCTTAAAATTATTGAATGGGAATAGATCCTGCAATGCACATGGCCTCACATTAAATCCCAGAAAATATACCTTGTCCTGTTTCCTAACCCTCAACGTCGCCTATATTACGAGTGTTCTATCCACAAACAAATCTTTTTCTCGATTTATTGACTTAAAACTTTTTCACGTATCTCCATTATCAGCATCATAAATATCACCGTAACTTTAAGTAAATATCATTTGATATGTAGTTGCCTTAATCACGTACGTAGGTAAAATATTAGAATATGGTTCAGGGTGATCCTAGACCTGGGCCTCACCCAGCTAGGTAACTTCACGCGGAATAAAATGCTCAATGCAACTGCGTATGTAAAGTGAGCAAACCTTTCTCTATAGTATACGTCATATTTTGTGACCAGTTTTTGGTGCAACTAACACAAAATGTTTTGATTTGTACCTCTCGTACTTTTAACTTAATTTTGAATGGTGCGCACCCAAAAATAAATGTTTGAATAAAACATTTATGTTAAACGACATATAGAACATTCCAGTCATTCTGAAATTAATGGACATGTATTTACTTTGGCCAGTTTCACCTTCAGATCATCCAACCTGTGGAAGACGACGGCAGCCTCCTACCACATGGTCTCCTCTTAACATGACTCGGCGTGTAATTGATCAGAACAGCTGGCCCTGGACAGTAAGATTACTGCTATGATATTCCATTTTTTTAACTTTCGTTCTGCCGTCTTTGACTGATCACTGTCACAAACGGCCATCTTCAGTGACAATGGTAGAAAAATGTTCAACAATCAGCTTATAGGACCACTGATCAGATTTAAATGGGGTTCCCTAATGCCATCTTAGTAAATACAGAATCTGAACATGTTAACCTTTGACGATTGTGGGCTTTGTTTATTGTTGAACCCTTTTTGGCCATCTGAAATTTTAATGTTGGAGCTCTTTTCATATCTGCAGCTTGGACTTTACTCCAGTGTCAGAGGCGGGTACCCGTACTGTGGTGGAACACTGATTGCCCCTGATTGGATCATAACTGCGGCCCACTGCGTTGAACTGGCCATGAACTGCATTACCGCCCCTGTCGGAGAACTATTCTCATATAAGGCCCTTACAAGTGCCACCCTATTTGCCCGTATTGGTGATCACGACTTAAATAAACGGGAGGCCACTGAGATGGATCGGGTTGTCCGGAGCATAATAATCCATCCGCAGTACAAAGTGCAGTCAGGCAATAGAGAACATGATGTCGCCCTTCTGCAGTTGGCAAAGCCTGTTCCGATTGGTAACTGCACTGGAATTTTCCATGATTACGTTCGTCTATATACCTGCATATACTGAATCCTAGTCTATGTCTCATACGTCAATCATTCCATATGTCAATCTATGAAAATAAATTACAAAAGAGCAAGAACAACTTTCAAGGAGAATCTTCATATCATAATAATGCAACATTATTTATCTCTAAAAATTGCACTTAAACGCATTTCTAATAAATAAAGAACACTAATCAGTTAATTAAATTTAGTAGACTAAATGACTGTAGATGTATATAAACGGGTGAAAGCAAACTGCCCAATGTATATAAACGGTACTTATTGAGCGTTCGGCCGAATGATTAATAAGTACCGTTTATATACATTGGGCATTATGCTTTTTGCTAACTGCACTTCCCTAGGGTACTTTATAAAATATTTGCCATATAAAATGTATGTTCCTTTTATTATTACTCATTTATAAAATGGATAATACGTGTTGATTCCAGCCACGTTGATTATCTTCGAGATTTAAAGTTTGAGCCTAAAAGTCATGTTCGTTTCACTTTCATTCACACCCATACCTAATAACTTCTGAACTTATTAGGTATATATATATATATATATATATATATTGTTAATGTGAACCGACAAAGACAAGGGAGACCGGAATGGCCATTTCTGGCTTATTAGCCGTCATCAGCCAGTCATACCCAATCCCAAGTGTGGCACACCTGGGATTCGAGACCCGCGACCTTTGGTATTTGAGTCGAACGCTCTACCATTGAGCCACGGGCTCGTTGCTTTGTCGGTTGCGATCGGAATATGATGATAGTGTGTGGCTCACCGGTCTGCTTAAGAACATTTATGTTCCGTTGTGCCCTGGAACTCAGACTAGAGTACTCACAGAAATGGCCATTCCGGTCTCCCTTGTCTTTGTCGGTTCCACATTAACAACATATGCTACATGTCGCTATGCGACTGCCTGTGAGTACTCTAGTCTGAGTTCCAGGGGCACAACGGAACATAAATGTTCCTTAAGCAGATCGGTGAGCCACACACTATCATATATATATATATATATATAAGTTATAGATGATAGATCGCACTCTTGAAATTTATACTAGTTAAAAGCCCAGCCCCGTTTTTCTCCAATTTCTCTGATGCTCCATGAAGAATCAACGGGTATTTAGCTCCCCAGTGTGTTGGTCAGTGTTTCCTGTGTTTTCTGGTGTATGAACTCCAGAGAATAATTGGGTTAATAATTTATGAAATAACTAAGTGCAGGACATGGAGTCAGGTGATCCGGTCATTATTTTATGCTCAGACTGGAAATGTCAATCAACTTCTGGGTCGTGTTTAATCCAACACTGCAGGATAACCAAATAATGCCCCTTCTTCAAACAAGTAGTATAAATTGTATATGGCAAAGATGGTAGACCGCACTCCTGATATAGGTACAAGCTAAAAGCCCAGTCCCATTTATCGCCGATGTTTCTGTTTCTGCAGTACTTCAGAATTTATTTAGTGTAGGACATGAATTTCAAATGATTCGCACATGCCTTTTTAGGGGCTGACCCGAAATCTCAAAAGTACTTTTAGTCGATGACAATCAATGACTTGAATTATCTAAGTAATGACCATCATACAAACATGTAGTACTCTATGTGGTATGGAAATGATTGTAGCAAAAACGGTATACCGTACTCAAAACACAGGTACGAGCTAAAGCCCCAGACGCCTGTTTCGCCGATATTGCAGGACATGGAGTAACGTGATCTGCACTTGACCTGTTTAGGGTCAGATCTGAAAATTGTACGAAATAACCGCATAGCGAACGCTAGGAGACCCTTTAAAGAGACAAACGGCAATTTGCTGCGTTATGTAGCAGCGGAATTGGCAAAACATATCTGGGCTTTTAGCTAGTGCGTGTGTTGTGAGTATGGTATAACGTCTTAGACATATGCATTTCATATTACTTGTAGTACTATTTGATCGTTAGATTGATATTATGTAGTTATTTCGAAAGTAGTTAATTTTCTTAAACTCAAATTTTCATTGACATTTTGCCTCTTACCCTCAAAGGTCATGTTGGTATCACTTAATGTCATGTCCTGGACTGAATAATTGCTGAAATTATTACCTAGATATAAATAAACATATCACAACTCAGTTTTTTGCAAAAATATAACCGGTTAACCTCTGGTAATTGAGAGCGTTGACCTTTTGCAGGAACATCAGTTTCCATAATGGATAATGGCGCAGCAGTTATCGATCAAATCATATTCTTCCCTTAAAGTTTTCCAGTTTCCATGCTAACCATAGTCACCCTGATGCTAGCTGTTGCATGTTAGCACAAGTTACCACTTCTTTAGATGTGGCATGCAATATCCCGACTGCACTACAAGGGGTAAACATGAGCTGTGGCAAAGCAGATATAGCTTAAATCAACTTATATAGTAACGAACTGAGAAACAATCAATTTTTGGGCTAGTGACTACGCAACTGTCTGAGCCTTTTGGACATAGATCTGCAGGTCAAACATAAATAGAAGTTAGTATTTAAAGATGCCACACACAAATAGTTATTCTACTTAAATATCAATGAACTTGGAGACTTACCATCTCAAAGACGGAATTAATTTTCTTTATCTAAAAAAGCTCAGTATTTCTAGGATTTTGGAAGAATCTCCGTTGGTCATAAGGACTTACCTATTTACATTAGCATTCTCGATCGGTGAACTTCACTTAATGGGTTAGCGACTCCAATAAAAAGCAACAGCCGTTCATCCAATGCAATGTAATAGTGCCCTTTGTTCATTGTTTACTGACTGATAATGCAGGTTATATCAAGGTCATTTGAAAAGACCGACTAAACGGTTAGTACCGGTGATTTATGATGTACAGATAACATATAAAATTTGTTGTCTTCGGCTTAATAAAAGGTATTGTACTCTCATCCGAAACTGGTTAGATAAAACGAAGTTTCATATGTTCAGATAATCTTTTTAGGGAAACTCGTACTGAATTATCGGTTCTCCAGGAGCTAAATTCCATTCTCCTATCAGGCTCTTCGGTTGCCAATGCTCGACAGGTTTTCTTTTCTTTCTTCAGGAAAGAACTCAGGGATGCCAGACACGTTCATGCAGTTTCTCATCGATTGGTTTTATCATTCTTTTTTTACGAACTGTACCACCTATGTTCATGATTTAATCCGAATATCTAACTAATCACGGCTTAATGAATGGCTTTCTGGTTTCTCACAATTTGTTTCCCGTTTTCGTCTATTGTTTTAGCTGGGCGTTAGCGATTGAACCACTGTTGAAAATTATGGCAGGCTTTGCACAACTATGCTGCATACGGCATGACTATGAACTGAGAGAAATTACTTATGGGTATTTTGTAGACTATACTACCAGCGTTAATGGCTTTACAGTCCGAATAAATGTGTTAGTTACACCTCATTAATGCATACGACTTAAACTATCTTGAGGCAAATAGAAAATAGAGGACATTAAAATCCGCTATATATACTGTTTCTTGTCATCCGAACAGCGTATAAATCTTTGAACCGTTTTTTTATGTGCAGGTGCGGAAATAGATGTTATTTGTCTTCCACAAACGGACTCAACTGTTTCCTCGTCTACAGAATGTGTTTTCGCAGGATGGGGGCCGACTCTTTCTTCACAACTGAATGTTCATCAGGTTTCATCGGTTCTAACCGAAGGAAGAGTTATGATTGAATCGAAAGACGTTTGCCAAACCTTTGAGAAAAATGGCATACCTGAAGGACAAGCGTGTCTTGCAACTCGAAATGGTGTAAGTTGTTGAAGCGATAAAATTTACGCAGTACAAATTACTATTTTATAAGCGCCGGTTTGAATACACATTTTCTTTTAAAAAATGGATATTCCATGTCAACGACCGAGCCAGTGGTTACGTAGCAACCAGGAAAGGGACACGATCAAGATGTAAATGGCAAATAGAAAGGGAAGGTTGATAGCAGCTATTACGTCACATAAGTTGTTCAGTTTATCAGGCAGGCCTGGTCACCGGGTTGAGCAAGTTAACCTGACTATTATGATGCAGTCGTAGGTATCCATTCCATTCTCTCTTCACCTTTTCTAAGCGCTTTTGGGGCTTTTTATTACATGTCTTTTAAGTTTTTTTCTCCTTCAGAATCCTTGTTGGGGAGACTCCGGCGCTGGTGTTTATTGTCCCGATGCTCAGGGGCAATGGAGCCTCTATGGGCTCATTAATCGCGGAAAATTCCTCTGTGTAGGCCAATATGCCATGAGCACATTTATACCTCCTCATGTTGACTGGATCAGGAAAACAGTTGCAGCCAAGAACGTCACCTGAAAGGAAAATTTCATGATTTAATTTTTACAACTGTCTGGTGTGAACTATAACCCTAGTTATTGGCTTTTGACTTTTATAAATTCTGATAGCGTTGTTTTGTGATTTATTAGGTTCTGAAGAAAACATGTTGTTTCTGCAGCAATAAAAATGATAATTTAAATTCAATTAAGGCTTAAATGTCTTTGTAGTTTATTAAACAATGCATTATTGAAATGGCTTTGTTTATGACACCTGCAGTAGACTAATGTGAGTTTGCTGGACTCTAAAAGAAGTAAAAGCGCTTATAATGCAGCATTTTGTCAGAGATATTTGGCTCATATATTGGCATCTTAATTGGTCTGATGACATGTTACCTTATCGATGCAAAACCTGTATGTGGCGAGCAATTCAAACATAAACAGACGAAATTAGTAGCCCGGCTCATGCATTATTATGCCTAGAAGTGCATAAAAAAAATGTTTTTGTTTTTAATGTCTGACCCGAATAAATTTGGATGATACAGGGAACTGTATTTTGCCCAAATATAAAGGTCAGTTTGAAAATCAGGGGAATGGGGCTTTAGGAAGACATAACGATTGGTAGGCAAAATGATCAAGATTGTTTGCTACTTATCAGCTCTATGACTGCTTGTTCAGGAAAACTGGGATGCATGACGTGATTTTAGAGTGCGCAATGTACAACAAATTTAAACTCTTGTGATCACATTAAACGCGATAAAAGAGGCTCTGTGGCACCAATCTTGCACGAGGGATGTTCATTTTTGGCTTTTGCTGGCGCTAGCTCTCACATAGGTAGCGCCTTTCTACGGCAATTTAATGGGGGAATAACAGCGCACACTCGATATTTGCCAGTTGATAGCGAATTAAATGTGATTAATTTCGTTGGCTGGTCGATACTTACAGTCACGTTACAAACATACTTCTATCTATTTTTCAGTAGTTTTTCTAATTTTTTCGTCAATTGCTCTGCAGAGTGGCGTGGATCCAACCTTCTAAAAAGTGTTCATTAGGTTTCGCTGTTTCGTCCTGTTTTATGTTATTTTACACAAGAGGGAGCTCAAAGGCATTCGCCGACCTTTTCTCCTAATAAAACTAGGCTGATCTGAACAGAAATGGATTTAGATTATATATATATATGATAATTGAACTATTTCTTAATTTCAGTTGAATTGGAATGTGATAGGGATAAGGGTACAGTTTGGCTGCGTTATCTTTGAAATCTTGATAAAAGGTCGAAAAAAACACATTACTATGCATAAAAAATTAGAAGTTTGTAGGCATCAAACTTTTTGGCTGAGTTTCCATACGTCATCAAAAACGTTGCGTATTTTTCGATTTTTGCAAGGTGATATTTGGCTCACCCATTCCTTTTGAACAGGAATACATCAGAAAAATTTTAGAAGACCATTTTATGACTAAAATGTTCGGGATATTTTCGTCAACGGGAACGATCTGTATGACAAGGATATTTATTTGTTGGGAATTTCGCATCTGCACACGAATTAATCGTGAGAAACGGAATCAAACAAGATATAATGTTTTTCACACGTGTGGTATTACTGGAAAGGTGTAGTTGTCATGTTATGTTATTACAACTATATATTCACAGTAATACTACACATGTGCGAAACATTATATATTTTTGACTCTGTTTCTCACGATAAATTTAAATGCAGATGCGAAATTCCCAACAAATAAATCATGGTATCTACCGAAATTGGTGGCTCCCACCTTCATTACAGATGGTTGCGCACAATGCGATATTGACTTGGTAGCTGGAGTATACGAGTCATTATTCGCCTTACTGGTGTGCGTTCAAGAGCCATTTTACCCACCGACACCAGCAGTGTTATCCGTGCTCACCTGAGCACTCTCAATGTGACTGATTATGCTGCCTGGGCACAAATTGTGATTGCCACGCGGTAAGTAGTTTCCGCATACGTAGGCCGTTTGATAACCACAGCAGCTGCTTATTCCGGACACCACTGGAAGAGGTTGTATATATGCATTTTAAGTTGTTCAGTTAATCAGGGCCAATGTTGTTAGCCGAAAGACCCACCGACGCGGTAAGAAACCTGTGAGGCTGTTTATTGCATCCGATGCAGGGGCTAGCAAATTTACTAGGCTGCAAAATCTGGGATCGCACTCTGAACGTTGAGACCCAAAATTATGACGGGATTTAGGAATCAAAAGGCTTGTGTAGGCATCACAGCTCTTTCGATGGCGTCCTATCCACGCCTTTCCATTTGATGAGGTTAAAACCGCGTGAACCGTGAGTAAACGATATAACGGTTCTCCCACTTGCATTCGAGTAAGAAGTGTACTGCGCTCTCTTTCCATATTCTGTGCTAAGTACCTACTCCCTCACGCAGGGGGCTTTTGAACACCCGCTTCACTGACATTATCAATGAGCAAAATTGTGGAGTAATCATCAGGCCGAAGTTTGTTCATAGTGGTGAACTGACGTACAGGAGCGAAAATCCAGCGCACCAAATTCCAATTCCAGCGATGAATAAGGTAGCTGTTGATGCTTATGAGCACGTTGTCGAAAAAATTATACCCTATACGCCTTCTTTACGTTTATTTTAAACTGCCTCGAATGAGGTTTTCATGTGCGAATCTGAAAGTACAAACAAATACTCTTCTTGGATCAGTGATCAGATATTTATTTTCTGGTTGGTGTGTCTGAAAAATCACCTGCTTTTAAATGCTGCCCATATCTTATAAAGGACGATATACTATGATTATAAGCCAAATGCTAAAAACCGGTCTGTAAAAGGCCTTCCTATGCTCATGAATCCAAAATATTTTTTTTCAGGTACAGTGAAGTTTAGTTAGACATTCTTTTGTTGGCTCCGAAGTAACCTCAAAAATATTGGCCGTCTTTCTCATCCACATTTGCGGGTAGTACAAGCACAAACTTAGTCAGGTGTTTCGAAGCATTTATTTCTGAATTCGTCCCAGAAAAACAAATCAGGTTTATTTCTGACTGGAAATTATGTCAATTACAGTAGATTTCCTGTTTCATGAAATTTCGACTGAGATACTGAAATATGTTTTCGATTCGAACAGCTTATTTAGGTTTAGCTGTAACATTGATTATCGTGCAGCATGACCTTAAAATATTTGGGTCACGTAATGATGTCGACATTTAAATGAGCGTCTTTCTGTTTGCCTGCAAAAAGCATATTCGGTAAAAATGATTAATTAAGCAGTATGCATTTTTATTATTTATTGTTGGTTACCTTATAAATTCTACTTTATTTTAAAGAAAACAGCAAAGATATTTTTTCTTGTAATCGTTCGGTAGCAAATTTTGACTTTTTGGCATATAAACTTTAATAAAAGATAACTTTCGGTCTATAAAAATTGCGAATTATGAGATGTTTTAAGAACATAAATTGATCATTCATAATGCATCGTATGCATCCATTTATTATTGTTGCCTCTAAAGTCTGCAATATGATCTAGATCCAGTTCAACATTTTATGAGAATTGTGTAACCTCTTCCTCAAAGCGTAGTGGAATGTGTGCTTGTCAGAGGACATTGCCGGCAAAGACAAGGGAGGCTGGAATGGCCATTTCTGACTCCTTAGGTGTCAATCCCCGATGATTGAGCACCGTTAGCGATCGGTGAGCGTTCGTCAAAGAATGTCAATATTATCGCTCTAGATCTACATGACAAAGAGCCCGTGGCACAATGGTAAGAGCTTTACACTTATGATCAACAGGCTGGGAATTCTAGCCTCGGATGGTGCAACGCCTGGGGTTGAATATGCTGGCTGATGATGGCTACTGAACCAGAAATGGCCATTCCAGTCTCTCCAGTATTTGTAGGTAACGTTCGTTTGTCTATGATACTAGCCGCTATGCGGCTGTGGCGGGGCTCAAGAGTAATCGCCAAGGCACAGTGGGACGATTCAATGCCGTAAGCGATCTGTGAGCGTTCGTGGACAAATATGTGATTGTCTTTAGATAGAATGTGTACAGCATATAGTTTGCAAAACCTTGAATGCAAGGCAAATTCGATAGAGTTCAAAACTATACGGCAACTACGAATGCTTTTTTTGAAACCGATGGATACTATTTCTTCAAATATAAAATTTAAAAAATATTGTTTAGGGCATCAACAATTACTGAGAACAATTCGTACCACTTACGCACTTCGTTTTACAGAGTATGCTTTTTTCAGTCGGTCGGGAAGAAGCCGGTGGCCTGACGTGACAGAAATATCTTAAGATTAGGCTGTGCGATAGTCAATATTAAAAACATGCCTTTGTACTTTGTTCGAATTGAAATCACAGTTCGGTATTTTGGCTGATATTTCATGATATAAGAAACCTACTGTAAGTATAATACTTCACTATTTGCGGATGATGATATACATCTTGTACTCAACAGCGTAGTTGACGCAAGAAATGTAACTTTGCTCAATATCTCTTCCTTCACTCACGTAGGCTTTGTCAGAATGCCAATAAATAGGATGGAACGCAGTGGTTGACCTTGATCAACGGTCCTTTTACGCGAGAAACACAAGGCCTGGGTACATAGAATTTAGCAAATCTCCACAGAAGTGGGACTCGCATGCCACATGCGTGCGATTACCATAGTTTTCATAATCAAGTAGAGTTGCTAACTAATGTCGTAAGCAAAAGGTTGGACAATGAAAAACAAACAAAAGGACCACAGTTGCCAATGATGCCCACGTAACAGGAATAGTTTAAAGACAATGGAGATCGGGCCAGTAGTGAGCAAAACCCCTGAAGGAATAAACGTATGCGTGTGTTTTTGGTAATAGGGGTTATTCAGGTGGCAAACCGCTGCCCATGGGATGTTAGCAGTTCACAAGGGAGAAGGGTTGATACAAGTGCGGCGTCTTTTCAGTTTCCTTTTCTTGTCCTGGACTAGGCATTCTGCACAAGACAAGGGCCCATTGGCGAACAGTTTCTTTCGGGCTCAGACGCCGCGCACTCCGTCAAGCCGGCAGAAAGATTCGACGGTTTTGGAAAGCAGAATTCGTGGAAGTTGTTCTGAACAGAGGAACCTGGTGATAGTTCTTTTAAACCAATCGTGTATATTATTGCCTTCCGACTAAGAAGCTTACTTAGATACAGGTCGCTCATTCTTCACAATTTTTGTAAGGTATAACCATGTGCGTACGTCGCTCTTGTCTAATGTATGACTGATTCTTCCTAAAAATAGTTTCCGCTATCTTTAAATAAAGAGTATTTTCATGACCCATTAGGTGGCTGATAGTCAATGGTGTTAGTTCAACAAGGCTTTGCTATAGTGACCATTGAAGTTTTTCGTATTTTCAAAGAACAATGAGAAAAAGCCACTTCATCCCGAAATTCATATTGTGGATTATTTTTAATAGCATAGTGGAATTTCAAGACATTTTAAGGATCTTCCAGGGTGGTCTATACATATTTCCTCACTATAGAATTTGTGGCGGTCACGTTTATGAACAGGGTTAAAATCTCATACTCGCGTCCATATTTCATGTAGCAATTCGTCTTCTCTAATGTCGTTTAAAATAACCCAGAATTGTGTTCCAGTAAAGTTCCAAGGATCCTTACTTACAACTTCAGCTCCCAGACAAAGTAAGGCTTCGATCTAAATGAAAAAGGGCAGGTTTTTTGAATGTGCTGAAACAGTAAGGCAGCATACTTTACGATTAACGTAATGAAAAGCAATAAACTAATTTCAAAATACGCATAGATTCTGGGTAGCATATCAAATATTGTTTGCCTTTTCTGGGATTACGTGGTTCCGCTGTTTACGTAGGTGTCAAATCTGAAGGAAATATTGGAGAATGCCGAAGATTAAACCTCGCTCGGAAGCGAGGCAGGATATCATAGCAAAATTATGAGCGGTCATAGCTCGGACTTAATCGAAGTATGCAAATCCTTTTTTGAAAATGGCATCTTCTCTAGAATGATGAATTTCTACTTCAGTGTTCTAAAAAAACTGCCAAATTTTCACATGTTAGCTCGCACATTTTACCCTAACTGCCTGCTTTTTCGGATTTGAAGGGACTTTAGGGAAAAATTAATCCATCATTGTAGCCGCTTCTCTCATCCAACGTGACAGATACGTTGAGGCCGTCAACTACGAACTAACGTTACTGAGGTTTATGTTGAATGCATTTTTCGTTGCATTCATATGTATATCAATAAAGGTAGCAGTCGTTTTCTCTAAAGTGGAGATTGGGTTTGTGCTAGACTATACGTAAGCATAAGTCCTACTGAGAACTTTGCAATGCTCCTTTCGAGATAAAAAGTGAACATTGTCATTATATATCTTGCGTCAGCTGACCCATGCATTAGCTATGAACAATTTGACAAAGTCTGTTATATAAACTTATATTAGGTTTCATTGTTGTCCTATCGATTATTTGAAAGATCACACTGTAGTTTAAACACCTGCTAAACTCAATTAGGCGAATGGCATCTACAGCGTTTCCACAGAAATACATCAAATATTCGAGGCGCAGAAGGGACGCTTACGTGAGTGTATAATGTCCACAGGCAATTTCAGGAGGTATTTGTCCTCTAACTCACTTTCACGAACCTCACATTGGAGACACTGCGGGTCTAAAGAAACAAATGCAAATGCTTCAACCGGGCAAATGGCTCACGAGGAATACTATTGCCTGAGGTTAATTTATTAGCCTACCAAATTTGTACTTTTAAAAGGATAAAACAGCTTTCATTCGATGAAGAGACCCGTTATATATTTTCTAGACATAAACTACGAAATCCGTTTGTCTGTGGCCGTTAAGACTCCAAAATGTGAAGGAGTTAAATCTGCTGCACCAAGCGGTGGATCCTTATTACATGTGGTCTCCCCAGCTTGGACTTCTGCGACTACAGATTTCTCGTCTGAAAACGATGTCGGGTACTTGGAGGCGCAACTGACGACCTTTTTCTGCAACTGCCTCTGATGATGGTTTCGAGAGAGAATCCGAGACGACCTGACATCGACAGGCCTGCCCTGCCCTACTAACTTCCCCGACTGACCCAGCTCTCAACAAAAAGCGTAGGAAATACGTGGGCCATAAAACTTCTCCTAGGGACAAAGAAAGCAACAAAACTACGAAACACTGTATAGTACCGAATTGAGAATGATTTTTCCCCACAAGTGATATAAGGCAAATGCGCTGGAACAAGACACCAATCCGATTAGGCAGTGTCACGCGCTAATCAGCTGCACACAGCTAACGGTCGCACGTGGGATGTTTGTGACGTAGGATTCATTTTGCGCCAGCCTCTTCAGAAGATTGCGGATAGTCTCGAACACCGCCCCCTGGTGTAGGAATGGGTGCTTGAGGACGACACTGATAAAATGAACACTCACGGCACATCAGAGTACTCCTTCGTATACTAAATCCCACACGCTTGGATCTGTCATGATGCACTGAAAATTCATGGTTTGGAAGGTTGCCAACAGACCGGATAGTTTGCTCATTTTTTCAATACTGAATGGAGGACTGTGAGTCAGGCTCAATGGCACCTTCATAATGTGGTCCCAATGGTACTGTTACTTAAGTTGGATCGTAACCGCCCACATATAAGAGCTTGAGATCGTGCGAGGACCAGGTTGTACGTGGCACGCGTAAACGGGATGTTTAGTTATTCCAGCCACTGCGACGGAGTCCGGATAGTGTTGCTATTTAGTGTGGCAGCGGTCTTAATTTATTCCAACAAAGCGTGCCATGCAGGTAGAATCCTGTACTAAGAAAAAACGCATACTTTTAGGCTTGTTTGAGCAATACGGAATATGTTCTCCGGTTATATAAGACAATTCGTTCTTGATGTTTACCCACAAGATGAAAATAGGGTGCCCTCGAATTCAGTGAAATTGAAAATCTTACCTCCGCTGGAAGCTGTGTGCTCCACAGCATGATCGTGCAGGGACGGTGACTTGCGAGTGGGTTAGTTTTAAATGATAGTAGGCTAGCGCTGCAGCTAATGCAGTTTCTCCCACTCCTCCACCTGAGCCCGGTGTCATGACAAAGTCAAGAAGACTGGAGACGGGAGAGGGCGCAGGAGGCTGGCAAAACTGAAACTGCCCCTTAGTACGCTGTCACACCTGGCTTAGATCCCACGGAGTGGGAATGCGATGGAGGCCACATTAAGAGGCAGCCATTGCAGCCTGCTTCTCAGTACTCGAGTTCATAGAAACACACACTGGGCTGACCACGCGGTCCGAGTTATCCCGTCAGTTGGCAACCTCACAAGACACAATCTTTACCGCACCGTAATAGTTTCAAGCGCTTCAGATTTTTTATAGTCAGGAAAATGCGCTGAGCCGCTGATCTTACTCTCTCTCCTCCCCCCCACCCCCACAATCAGACCAACGTCCGAGCTGGTCAGTGAACTGATATGGGGAATGGGCTCACCTGATCATGACCTTAACAAATGCTGGCACGTTAACGGTATCAAACCTTTATCTGTCTGATTCATTATACTTTCACCAAGAGTATTAGTTAAGAGCCCAGAAGCGTGTCTCGCAAATTTTCTGCCAGGGCATAACGCAGTTGTGAGGGGGTTCCACTCATCAGTGGGTTTCTCAACATATCCTGCGCAACCTGGAGTTCTTCTTTTCAGGGATTTGAATTCCATTAGGAATAAGTGCGCCAATTTAGACGAAATTCTTCGGCACACATCTTATCAGGTCTAGATGGAAATCTGATGTTAATATTTGACATAAGGTCACCCAGGATAACCACGTGACGTTCACATTCTGCATATGACTACTCAATAGTACGAAGGTACTGATTACAAATGGAAACGAATATGCGCATCCAGATATTGATTGATTTACCATACACGCAACGCAAGAAGTACCCAGGCTTTTAGCTAATACCCTTGCTCAGTATGGTAAATCGATCATATTTATCGATTTAATAGTTATCTACTGTTGTCTGTCTTTGGGCAAAAGGGGAATATTAGGCAGTTATTCCGTGAATGAACTTTCTCTCAAATATTTACATCATATTTTGAACAGATTCTGAGCAGATGTATACCTAAGTATATAGTTTAACTTCGCACATTTATTTTTGAGGAAATTAAAATTTTTATAAAAAGGAAAACTGTATTTTGCGCAAGAAAAAACGAAAAATGCGGGAGAATCCAATGATGAGGCAACCCCAACGGCCTTTGCACAACCGCCGGCACATTTCGGATTCCTTACCATAAGCCCTGCACAAAGTAACCCCAAGCTTTGAAGCTAGGGGAACTCAGCTATACTATCATTCATAAAATCTCTGGCAGTCCGTGGTCCATTTTCCTACCTCAGCTGCGTTGGTGCTTGCACTGTGTGGCAAAACATGTTACAACAAACTTTAACCCTAGGAAACTAGATGCCAACTTCTGATTCCGATAATATAAATAAACACATTAATTTTGCAATTTAGGTTCGCCAAAATGTCTGATATGTGTTGGGAGAAAAAACATGCGAAAATTCCTCGGCATGTCAGTCGTAGAAGTTCCCACGGGCTCCCCGTTATTATTTTATCTATAGGGTAACTCACTAGAAAAAAATGGATAGCCTATACAGAGTAAATACAACCATGGAGTGCTGACATCCGTCACTGTCCCAAAATAGGTAAACTGGTGTCTTCATTTAAGTCTCCCTTCGACACGCTTGTCAGGGTCCGGGGTGCCAGCCTTATATATTTGTTTCATTTGACAAAGTAGACGATGCCAGAGACGGTAAGTTTTGCCATCTGTAGCCGCTACCTACTGCTTTCCATGCACTTTATCTAGATTTATTTTGGGGAAAGCGCAGAGGGCCCTGTAGCTACCAGTTGTCAACCTTACGTAGACCTACACTAAACAAGTAGATTTTTGCTGACTGACTGTATAACATACCATCGATACAACCATGTCACCGAGACTTTTGGAACTACCTCGCAATCAATAGTTATGCTTTCATCGTTGAAAAATATTTCTTCCTAATAAGGAAAGACATTTACAGGAAATATTATTGACTGGGGAACCAAATCCCTATTCATAAAGTGGAGGCGCATGTCTAATAGGAAAGCATCTGTTTCAGATAATTGGATCATCGATCACTTTCGGAACATAGAAATAACAAATTAAACTAACCACGCAGCGTGCTTAATGTGCAATTTTAAGGCAAATCTGGTTCTCCCGAGTCAGATATTTTAATTGACTGGCCACTATTATGTGTTAAGCTACGGGGTAAGTGAAACGAGGTGAGCGTGACTGTGTCAGACCTATGTGCTTTTAAGGACAGTGCTTAAGAACAAAAATTGACGAATTGACGGCTGTTTACAGCGAATACTTAAGAGACAGTCTTCGGGGTTCAAAAAACGCAGATAACCTGAAACACTCACACAGTATGAAAAATAGAAATTGATCGCTAACTTGGAGTAAGTCAGTTTGAATTAACTTTCGAGGTGAAGACCGAACGATTTAATAAATATTTGGTCCGAAGTACACCTCCCACAGCGAGATAGCCGTGAAATATTCATTAAACTGCCAAGAGGTCGCCAGTAGCCTAAACAGGTGTTACATTATATATCCTACTGGCAGCAAAGGTAAAAAATAAAGCCCAGTGTTTAGTCTGAATTCTGCACCTGTAGTGTCAGTATTGTCTATAGTGTAAGTTCTGTAAGAGGACAATTTCTTTCGAAATAAGGTTATTGATATAATTATTGTTTAGTGAGACGTACTGACCAATCGGTTGTTTGAAGCCCACTCCAAAGTTCCCTCCACACGCACGTCATTTGTTGTGTTGAATGTTATGCCGAAGCCTGCCCTGATAGCATTTCGCTGTCAAGCTGCCGGTGACAGTGTCTCCAAAAATGCTGCGGTCGCAGACCAGTTCTAATAGCGTAAAGATCACCCAAGCATGCACATACCAGCTGCGCGTCCATTCAACCGGCTGAGCTACCCAGCCTTCTTTGTGGCGCCGCCTTAGGTGTAGTGTGGATGGACATGGCTTAACCAAGCATGGAATGCTCTCCCAGCCAATCAAAGGGTAATTGCTGTAGATCGTCCTAGTATAGTTGCAAAAGTTGGTGCAGTTATGCGATCAGGTTAGGCAAATAGGTATGAAGTTTCCCTTAGCATTCTGGTAAGGACTTCCAGTGAAGTTATGGAATCTGCAGGACAGGTGGGAGGGAGAACACGTGTATTCATAATGTTCAGTTTTAACATATGGAATTGAATTCTAGGACTAGAAATAAATAGACTTCGTGACAACGTGCGAGTGTTAAACCGTTAGCACTAGAACTGTAACTGTATACAATTTCGGACCAAAATTACTTGGACTCTGTAAAACCAATAAGAGTACCAGTTCAATTCCAACAAGCAATGGACCCGGCATCCAGTTACAATACGTAATTTTATGCGTCCGAGGATGTTTAGGAAGGCACACACAGTAATGCAGAGCGGATACTCCCTAATCCACAGTAGACATTTGAAATTTAGATACATTAAAAATTTCACCACACTTATCCGCACGCGCGAGGTAGAGCCGCACTTAAGCAGTACGAAAGATATGCTTATTATAAATATTGGATTAATACACAGAGAAATGGTAATTGGTAACAGGGTGGAGTATGTTCACTTTACGAACATATTAATATCGACTCCTACGCACACTAGTCTCACAGAAGTCACTAATGCCTTGTTGCGGAATCGAGCCTGTTCACTTCACGAACGCATGCATAATGACTCCTATTATGACCACTGCCGCAGATATATTAGTAATATCACGCATCGCGTGATTGAACATTTTCGTGTCATGAAAACCTCTTTAATGACTCCTATGGTGGCAATTAAGTCACATGGGTCCCGAATGCCATGTGTGCTATTTTTGAGAGTGGTCATTTCCCAAATTTGTCATAGCGCCTTCTCAGGTATCAGGAATATCCTGTGTCACAGGATGGGGCATGTTCACTTCACCCACACATTCATAAGGACTACTACGTAGATTAGTAGATGGCAGGGGTTGCTAATGTCGTTTATCGCAAGATTGAGCACACTCAGTTCAAGAACACATGCAAAATGGCTCGTATGCCGACTTCTAAGCCATATATAGCAGAAATGTGATCTGCCGTAGAGTTACGAACGGTCAGCTTACGAAAAGTCACATAAAGACTTGTGTGCTGACAACTAAGTCACTTACATATGTAATGCCATGTGTCAGAGAATTGAGCATGTTCAGTTCACGAAGAAATGCGTTAGGACTCCTATGGTGACTGTTTACGCATAGTTATCAGTAACATCATGCTTTATAAGATTGAAAAGTTTTTGGTTCACGTTCACCTCTATAGCGACTCCTTTGCGGAATACTAATTGACGTGGGTCCCTATTGCCGTATGCCGAACATATGCATATCACCTTCTTTGCTGACGTCTAACCTGTAGATATCAGTAATACCATGCATTGCCGGATTGAGCCTGTTCAGTTAACGCAACCCTACATAAGGATTCATGTGCTGACTACTAAAATTGGTCACTTATGCCGTGTTTGGGAAAGTGAGCATGGTTATTTTTCGAACACAGGTCTAAAGGCTTCTTTAATGAATACTATGGCGTAGATGTCAATAATTTTGGTGCGTCGCGGGATTGAACATGGCCAGTAAACGAGTACATGCGTAACGCTTCCTTTACCGACTATTGTCTAGTGGATGTAAGTAATGTGGTGTTTCGTGATATTAATGATGTTCAGTGCATGAACACATGCATATAGACTCCCATGCTGACTACTAAGTCACACATATGACTAACAGGATGATCCGCGAGATTGAGAATGTTCAGTTCAAGAACACATGTAGACTGCCTCCTACGCCGTCTAGGCAGTCACAGCTGTCAGTAGTGCAGTTGTCCGCGGGTTTCAGCACACTCAGTTCATGAGGCACTTAAGAACGTCTCCTATACTACTTACTCATGGATTTCAGGATTACCTAGTCGTGTGTTGAACATTGCTATGTCATGGTCGCTTAAAGCTGTCAGTGCTATTAATAATAGGTTTATTGATATAGCACCTCTTGGGCGCTGTCAATAACCTGAGAACAAAGGAAAAAAACGTAAAACAAACTCCTTCTTTCTGCTACCACTTCAGCTTTGTTTTGGTTTTAGGCTTGATTAACAGTGTGCGCAACAATGAGTTTTTTTAAGTTATAAAACCCTGTCTTCAAAGGACTACTAATAGAAAAATATGAAAATAAATAACTTTACATTATTGGAATTAATGTTTTTTGTTAAGAATTTTGTGTCATGAATAGTTTGTCACTTATGGTTTTTTCAAGTGCACATTCGACAAGGGTAGAGTCGATCGCAGGCTATTCGATCGTCCATTACATCCAATCAGATGCGAGTGCCTCCAAGCGCATCGTTCTGGTGTGTGGTTCGGCGATTAGTTAGGCTTAGTTGAACTGATCTCTAAAAAAGTAAGAAACGGGTTATGGGCATGAACCGTTCGACTGCAAGAAAAGTCCAATGCTACCAGCCAGTCATTATATTGTGTTTGATAATATGCTATTGGTTTTTGACTGATCTTGATCAGAAAATAATTGAGGAACGACTAATATCACTAATAGCATGTTCTTATGCTAATAAAATAAAAAGGGGAATTTAAGATTATTGGAAGTTTGTTTAATTATGTCAATATTTGCTGCTGAATTTACTTTTAGTGTCTGGTAGGTCTACTGGTGGCCGTGCTAAGAAAGGATCACATTGAATATGTATGATTATGATGTGTTTATGCATTTATTGTGAATATGCGATATGCAAAAACATTGTTTTTTTTTAAAACAGGATGTTGATCCTGCTATTGGTGGCGTCAGATATTGATAGGTTTATTGAAGTTATGTTAATAGTTGATGCCGAAATTATTTTTTTCTTTTTCGGGTGGGTCAAATCATGGCTTTAGTTATATGTGATATGAAAGGAATGATGCGACTTTTTGTGACTGTGTTATAGACTACAGTCAAATGTGTACGTTTTTATTGTGTTCATCACACCTATACATCTTTGCTATGACTTTTTCTAATACTGTTAGAGAGGGCATTCCACGTAATCGCTTATCATATGGAATAGAAGTTTGATCGTTGGGCTTTTTTTGAATTTCGAAACTCTTATGTTACATTCGCTATTTCTAGTGGCTCCAGGGCCGTTGTGATTTAACCTATTATTCATTCTGAGAATATATTGGTCGTGTTTGACCTTTCACAGGAAAGTGAGACCATTTTTGAGCCTTCTGATCCAGAGGGGTCGAAGACTATATCTATTGTATAAGCTCATATATGAACCTTTTATGCCAAAACATTTGGACAAAGATCTGATGAAGTGCCTTCGAATGCCTTCTAATTTCTTACGACTATCTGAGGGTATTGTATCAAAGAAAATTGAGCAGTAATCCAGGAGAGGTAATACGTACATTTTAAAAAGATGTGCCTGTAGAGTATTTGAGGTGAAGTTTTTACATGTGAATCCGTATAGGTGAGTGACTGTGGTGATGTTCGTTCAACGTGGGGCGATTCATCGAGAGTATTTGTATAGCTCAGCCTGAAGTCTTTTATGGATAGTTATTCTATTATCTCGTTATCATCAAAATTTTGGTTCGCACTTTTTGTGGACCACAGATCATTAGATTGCATTTGGTCGGTGAGAATGGCATTTTCCATAGGTTACCCCAAACATTAAGCTTTTTGAGATCCGCTGCGATGGTAGTGTGCATATTAGTCACTGCCTGCTCAGTATACGCATATGCGAGTTTTAGATCGTCGTCATCTAGAAATGTTTTGACAGTGCTCGATATGGTCGATATGTCGTAAATATATATGATAAAAATATAGGACCTTAGATGGTGCTCTGTAGCATTCCACTAGTAATAGGTCATGGGTCTAAGACAACGTTTCGAATCTGCTGAACGTTATGTCTGTTTTGGGGATAAAATGTGAGAAAGTCAAGTAGGGGAGGCCGCATGACATGGCTTATGTGCTTCGAAATAAACCTTTTATGGTGTCTGTGTCGAAGGCTTTTTTGAGATCGAATTATACTGTGCCTACCGTATTTCTTTCATCTCTGTTGCCGGAAAGGAATTTTAGAAAAGTGAGATGGTAGGACTGACATGACGTCTTAGGTAAGAAGGCATGTTGGGAGGGAGGTACGTGGTTGGTGTTTGTCAAGTAATTTAGTCTTTGCTTCTAAACTATTTTTTCTATAATTTTCACGATTGCCGTTGTTCTATGAACCCCAAGATAGCTTTCAATATTAGATTGTTTACTGTTTTTGTGGAGTGTTGCAATGCTGGAATATTTTCCTATGTCTGGAAAATTTCATTTGCTTGAATTAACGAGAATAGTTTAGCGAGGCTAATTGGGGCATATATCATATGGTTAATTGTACGTGGAGGGATTTTATCGGTCCCATAGGAGGGAGACTTGGGTAGTTGTCGGATAGCTGGTTTTACTGTTTCACTAAACTCGATCTCACTAAGGTGATAAGTTCGGTTGGCTGTTGGATAGGTTCATCTTCTACTGCATAGTTGGTGGAGAAGTACTTGTTGAATAGATTAATTATTTTGTTGTCATTTGTTATTATTTGTCCTGAGCACGTGATCATTATTTCAGGCCCTGATTATTGTTCTTTTATCATTTTCTTTTTAAAAAAATTTGCGCTGTTTGTCTTGGGGATTCAAGCGTACGGGGTTCTGCAGCTATCGTCTTTTTTGTTTCCATGTTGGTAGCTTGGTCATGGATTTCTTTTCTTCCTCACAGATTGCAAAAGTAACTAACACGAGGGTCGTGTAGTTTGTTTAGTTTTTTAAGGCGTTTTGAGAGATAATTTAGTATTTTTGGCTTTTGTATAACAGGTTAATTGCTTCTGTGTGGGGTGTTGGTTTGAAGGTATGGACTCCAGTCTAGTGATCTGATGTAGCTGTCCATTGAGTTCTGGTGAAATTTCGAGTATTTATGTGACTGATGTTAGAATCGTGTGCTGGCTTTATGTTTAGTGGGAGCATCGATATTATTGTTTTGTGTTCACTATCAAACGTTATGCTGTCATAATGCGTACATATAGGCCAAATATCAATGGTGAGAATAATGTCGAGTATTTTGTTTCCTCGGGTGGGTTTATCGACTACTTGAGTTCATTTGTGAAATGCAATGAAAGATAACAGTTGGTCGTGTTTGGTTGGGGCTGAGTGCTTGATCCAGTTAATTTCTGAGTGGTTTGAATCACTTGTCGTTAACTTATATTATCTTTTTATGTTTGATATATTTTCCATTAAGTTGTTTCGGTCAGTATCATCATAACTACATTCAAGAGGAGAGTAGAGACATCCGATTAATATATTTTTGTGATTCTGAGATTTTATCGTGGCAAAACAAGCTTTTATAGAGAAATACTCATTTGGAACATCAAGAGCACCTTGTTAAAGTGTACTTTTGATGTAGATCAAGCATCCTCCACCTGGTTTATTTAGGCGTTTACGATAAACAGTGATTCATAAAATATTAATTCATTTGCCCATGTTTTAGTTATGCAAATTATATCCGGGTTATAAAATGCTGTAAAGGGCTTTTGAGTTTAGACATTTTAATAACTATCGATCTTGCATTGATTAGGGATATGCTTAGGACATTGGATTTGAAGATGATGGACCGTGTTGAAGATAACAATTTCTTAAGTTGTTTTGCGTGTTTGGTGGGCTAACAGGGGGAATTGAGTTATTGTTGGGAATAAGGTTGACGGGTACGGTGGGATTTGGGTGTAGGGGTTAGGTCAAAGTTACGGAGTTGGATTGATTAAGTGTTTATTGTGCCTGAGGGTGATTTCTGTTGGGAACGATTGTGGGCCTAGGCTGTTGGTTAGGTGGTTATGAGATCCCATGTTAGTTCGAAAACAATGACGTTTCAGGTTAATACGATGCCATGGAGGTTGAGTAGCCATGGTGCTGCTGTAAAGATTTCTATTTTTTTCGGTTTGTTTCGTAAGTGAGGATTTGTGGTATACCTAATTGTTTTGTCTTTATAAATAGGGATTTTTGGTTTGCAGTGGGGGCGTAATAATGCATTTGGGATAGGAAAAAACTGCATTGGCGTCCCTTCTGATTCTGAAGGACTTTACACTGCTGTGTTGTATTTTTGATAGTTTAGTAAAGGTTTGTGCTAGTAAATGCTCGTTTTTCGGCATTGCTATGCGGTTTTTTCGTCACTGTAGTCATTATACTAGTATCTAGCAGGTTG
>WEDG01014865.1:0-12513 GCA_017591395.1 Schistocephalus solidus | reverse complement strand
GTGCGAGTGATAAGTGAGTGGATAGCGAGTGGTTAGAACCAGATCACATGGTTGGTAGGGGTTTCCATGAGTCTGTGTGTCGAAGTTTTCCTTTTATTAGCAGTATTCTGCATCTAAGTGTTCATGGGCCAGATTATGAGTGATTCTCAACAGCTCTTGCAGTTCAAGTGCATATGAAGAGGGGGAGTGGGACTCGGACTCGGGGATAGGTAAGCGTGAATCAATCGGTAATTTAAAATTCCACCCCATGAACATGTCAAATGATGAGCATCCAGTGGAGAAATTGAAATTTGCCCGATAAACAATTAAGGCATAGGGTAGTCGGGTGTCCCAATTAAAGGGTCGGTGGTGCTCGGCAAAAGCCTTTATGAGGTTTATGAGAGTCCGGTTTGTGCACTCAACTTTTCCGTTACCGCCTGGGTGTACTTGGAGTCGTGTGGGTCTTGTGAATGTGAAGTAGATCGCATATTTCCTGCTATAGTTTACTTTCGTAGTTAGCCCACAATTGGAGAGGAGTGAGAGAGGAGCCTGAAAATGGGAGGTCCAATCGTTGAAGAGGGCAGTTATGACTGATAGGGCGTCCTTTCGGTGAAGTGGTACGGCTTCTGCCCATTTAGTAAAATACTCCACCATGAATAAAATACACTGATGTCCTGGGTTCAGTGGTCCAACTACGTCCATACAAACCTTTTTGGAACGGGAAAAACGTGTACATAGAATGGAGAGGTGCGCGTAAACGATGGTGAGTTGTTTTAACCGACGCACAAGTAGGACAAGTGTTGCTGAATGTTATAACTTTTTCACATGGTTGGGGTCATCAGAATTGCTGTCGGGCTGCTATTTCGGTTTGGACCTGGCCCATGTGACCGAGTTCATGGTGGAGATGCGTTAGGGCCGGAATTACCAGGCTGTTGGGCACAACAACTCGAGATGTGGAGTTGATTGTGTCTTCCATGAACAGTAAATCGTTGTCAATAAACAAGTTTGACCACAGGTTGCGCACGGAATGTGCCGCCTCTGACGATCCCCAGAGTACATTATCAGTTGGTTTATGAAGGCTCGTGTGTTGGTGGTTGTATACAATAGCCGTGTCCGGGTTGGTGCTCTGCACCACTGCCCAATGATGGCATTTGGGTTCGCTAATGTGTACCGCATCCCTGGTAGAATTAACGACCGGGTCATCACACGTTTCCTCATCGGAACGGCTGGAAAGCGCATCCGCGTTAGTGTGTTTAGCCCCCGGGTGGTACTGGCAGGAGAAGTTGAATTGTTAGAGAGTTTCCTGCTAACTGGCTAGTTATTCTTTGGCATCTTTCATGGTCTGTAGCCACTGTAACACTGTGTGATCAGTTCGGATGATGAAAGGTTTGCCAATTAAAAATGCACGACATTATTTAGCGAAAGTTATAAGGACTAACAGTTCATGGTGATAGGTACAACAGATACGCTGCGGTTTTGATAATGCCTTGCTTGTTAAACATATAGGTTGTTCTGTGGCAGTGGAATTGGCCTGGGATAATACGGCACCCATGGTGAACCCACTGGCATCCGTGTCAAGTATGCACGGAGGTACGTCATGTGGGCGTTGAGTTCGTCGATGGTGGTTTGACCGTCGTCATTTTAAACGAATTTGCGGCCTTTATCCGTTAAACGATAGAGTGTATGCACAATCGAAGCGAAATGCAAAATTAATTTGTGGCAATAAAAAGCTAGTCAAACAAATCTGCGAAGTTCTGTAACTGGGCCACAATTGAACTGCACTAATTGTGTCTAAAGAATCTCGACTTAAAGCCCATTTATCATTACCACGCAACAAAAATTCATGGAAGTCTGTACTTTTTCAAAGCTACTACGAGTGAGTAGCTTTGCAAAATTACAGACTTCCATGAATTTTTGTTGCGTGGTAATGATAAATGGGCTTTAAGTCGAGATTCTTTAAGTTGCTGGCCGATTTCAGGAAATTTTA
This sequence comes from Schistocephalus solidus, assembly GCA_017591395.1. NCBI lineage: Eukaryota > Metazoa > Platyhelminthes > Cestoda > Diphyllobothriidea > Diphyllobothriidae > Schistocephalus > Schistocephalus solidus. Next base: position 10,547 of record WEDG01014865.1, on the reverse strand, counting down.
ACTGAAATACTGAAATCTGCTTTCGATTAGGAGGGATTTCTTATGTGGGGCCGTAATATTGATTGCCGTGCAGCATAATTTCAGGAAATTTGAGATTTTGAAGGATAACGGCTGTTAAATTCGTTCCTTTTCGACTACCCGCCAAAACAGCACTCGGTAAAATGAATACTTGGGTAGTACGCATTTTCGCATTTAGTTTCTCAATTTGAGGGCCAGATAATGTGGTTGTCATTCGAACTTTGGAGTGGTTTGGCCTTTTGAAGTCTTTTTTCTCGGTTTGTAACGTTTTCTCTCAAAGATAGACATCACTGCCTAACCTAAATTCTGAAATGCGTTTTCGATTAGAAAAGATTACTTTAGTGGGGTTTTAATCATTTTTGCAGAATTCTCGCATAATATTTCCGACAACCTAGGATGCCGGCTTTTGAAAGCGCGTCTTTTTAGCAGCCTGCACAAATTGGACTCGAGCAAATATGGCTACGCAATTATTATGAATAATTTTTAATGATGTTTGATGCCCTTCTAAATACAAATAGATTTTCTAGAAAAAACGCATTGAAAAGAGAATCACGTCTTCTTCAAAGTTTATACCCGAGGAGAGGCTACCTTTTGGTTTTATAAAAGGTTCCTATTGTGAAATGTTTTAAGGAAGTATAGTGTCCATTCAAATAGCATCGTATCTGTTAGTTTCTTAATGCCCCTCATGAAGTGCACAATATAATCAACACCCATAAAAAATTCGATGAGCACTTTACGCTCTTCTTCGAGTGGTATAGAGGAATGCGTTATTTCCTCAACATAAATCATATAGCTTGTAGACTGGAAACACTGAACACAAATGTAACGCTAGGTAGGGCTCAAAATTATTCGAGGAATGGAAAAAAATGTTTAAACCCTGAATATGCGTCCCTTTTGAATATAAAATTTGTAAACGTCATTATTTTCTACCAAATAAGTGAAAGAAAGAACATTTTTCCTGACGTTTTCTATAACATATATCTGATTTCATAAGGGCATCGTACCTCAATATAAAAGTTTAAATTAGTTAAATAGTCATTTTTATCCTGTTTGTGTAGGCGGACGAAAAGACGTGAATTCAAGAGCCAACATTCCGGCATGCCTAAAATATCTTTGGATCATTCTCCAAGATAATAAATATTCAAAACACACTTCAGCAATCTGTCCTAATCCAAAGCGTATTTTAAGAATTTTTAACATTTAATAACATTGGTTACTGACTGTACGCTTCCCTTAACAAAGTACTTCAGAATAGGCTATTCTAGCAAGGGACTCTGAATATATAAGAGAAGTTTACGTTGGAAGCTCAGAGCGGGGGCACTGCCGCATGGGTTTCCATTTCTCTCCTTTTATGTACTTGCAAGATGAAGTATTCTGAAAAATACGAAATCGATCACTACCAATTCACACTTTTGTTATTTGTTCATAAAATAAGCCATAAGTTACCACATCATCATTTAACGTAGAAAAGCTGTGTTATTTTATTGCACAACAATAACCAGTCTATTCGCCCTTTTACTTTCCACCTTTTTAGATCAAGACTTCTTTGCAATTTCTACGTGCAACGAACGCAGACTGAGTAAGCCCGTGTCTTTTATATCGCATTTCTGTTTCATTCGCTAAAGTAAGTCTTTCATTTTTTACCAACACTTTTCACAATAGAAATTGGAAACAAGGTATGAGATTATTCTCTTTTTATTTGCTGGTAATCTATAAATTATGTGGAGGTATAAAAAGCCACTTTTGGGCTGCGTATTCCAGGTAGGATACATGACAATTGGCTAAAATTTTCCGACCTCTCATTTCCTGCGTCTTTTACAGGTGCAGATCACAGTCCACTTGTGCTTCAAGGATTCGAATAAACAGACAGTTTTTGCTTCTTCCAACCATGCACCAAACGCCTCAGCACGCTCGTCTACATTTCGCAATGACAACTCTTCGTATTAGAGAATGAAACCTGAGCCATCTATCAAATGTAGTATTGTATCCAAAATTGACAGAACACGAGAAATCAGAAGCGTTGCTCTGGGAATGGGGGTGGGCAACAGGTGAGCCGAGCTTTTTACAGTTGCATCCTGCAGCCGGGTAAATTCCGTTAATCACAGGTCTGCACTTTTACCTAATTTACATTCTGTCATTTCACGTCTTTATTCCAAGTTTGGGGTCCTGCTTCACAATCTCAGTTTGAATTATTTGGCTCTAAGTTAAAGCGCAAAATACGCTTCACAGAAATTAGAGTGACCAGGGCTTTCCTTGCACTACTGGGCGATAATGCAAACTGATTAAGATCTGAACATCAAAACGGCACCTGCCTTGCGATCTGTTGGTCAAAACATTGTTTTGAGGCACTTCTGAATCTTCCTGATTAACAAGACCCGCAAGTTTTCGGTGATGTACTGTGATAAAAGCGTCCAGCTAATCTTTTCCTTTGGGAGGCTGATACGGGAAAGTTCCTGCTTATCCAGCATTGTCGGCTGAAGTAACAATAGTCTTTGGGTTTGTGCAGTGTTCTTATTGGTTGGATACTTCGACCTAGGCGCTTAACTCTGTCAACGCCTAGTGCCTAAACAACATCGGCGTCAACAAAAATCAATTACGCCCTTCCTAGAGCAGACATAGGGGGCTCAGAAAAATCAACAACCTTAATATTTACACCATGTTCCCGCAAACATATTGTAATAATTAAATTAAAAATAGAAGAGGTAATCCTTCAAACTACGGGTTTGGATGTACAAGTTTAATGGGTGGATAGCATAACTTGTTTTGACAAGCTCAATTGATAACCAGTTGAGTTGCAGGCAAGGAAAAATTTTAAAAAAAATCGGCTTTCGACTATATATAGGGGAAATTGGCGGTCCGACTGACGAGAAGAACAGATGTGAGCGAACTATTTAGCTACAGCAAAGACCTGGATCTTTCGCCGTAGTTGGAAGTTTAGCAAAACAATTCAGATATCAATGACAAGGCAAAACTGTGAGAAGAATCGTTGTTAAATCGATATTTGCGAGATCCAGAACTCTCTGGGATGCCATTTAAGCCGAGAAAACACTCACTGTTACAAACGTAAAAGCTTTGGAAATCATGGTCTGTCATGAAATGAATAGACAAATTGGTAGAGTGAAGAATTACCTGTTTGAGTTCAATCCAACAGGTTATTATCCTTGACATATTTTTACTCTGAAGCTGGAAAAATAAAATGCTTATCTGAAGTACGCAGGCACATACACAAACCACATACCACAAACTCGCCAAGCTCTAAGTCCACATAGTTCAGCCTTCACCAAAGTGGTCCGAAATTTTATATGGGTCAGTTGGACTGCCACAAACGATGATGCCTATCGCTTGCCGTGCAGCATGGAGGAGGCAGAATGGTAACTTGCGCAGTTTCTACCGCATTTTATCATCTAACATTCATCGGTAGCAGGATAGATTCAGGATGACCACAGACGGAATAGAGCGCAATGGCTGTCAAAGCTAAACAGCCCATCTACGTGTGTCACACATGGCCTATTCCGCATACTATGCACCGAGTTTTTACAGAAACAAGAAGAGGGCGGCAAGGGTCCCATCGGAGTGGGGATGTCCAATTGGCCACACTAAGACGCAGTCATTCCAGGCTGAATGTTCGTCCTGAGGGGAGGACTGCGTTATCCCGTCAGTTAGCAGCCTTCCAAACCATATCTTTTAGTGCACCATGATAGATATAAGGGTTTATAGGGAGGACTGCGATGAAGTGCGGTGGGGAATTAATTCCCACATTCGACCTCTGCCATTCGGTCATACATAATTCCGCCATCCAAGCTGGCCAGTCGTCTGACGCTCTGATTGCGCGCAAATGTCTGGCACTGCGCTAACCTGCGGCTAGGTGTGCCAAAACACCCATATATGACATCTGTTTTGGGGTGCGCGGGCTCCTCTACGGACAATTTACGAGCAACAGCAGTCCCGTTGGTTTGAAAACTTTGAAACCCCAGCTGTTAGCGCGTTGTAATAGTTTACAGTTTGTCAAGTTTATTATTGTGGGAAATTTACTGGAGTATCATGAGTGGACTACCTCGGTATCATCCAACCTACCCCTTTTCTCCTTCACGGACCAGCAGACTCCCAGCTGACGGAAAGTTAATTCAGACGCACTGTCTGGCGTGGCGTGAGTCGACCTCTTTACCTACTAAGAGCATTAAGGACTATTGTTGCATGCAGACTCAACACATTCCATTGTCCAATATCGTCTTCGTTTTGGTTTGATGCAGAGTGATTCAACCCATTTGGGGGACCGAGTCACACCTAATGGACAGAACCAATCTAAGTTTCTTCGGCCTGGTGGACTTGTACTGTAGACGAGCAGATACAGGTTCTGAACTCCGGTACAATAGGTTTGAAATTCCAACCACCAGACTTGTTATTCTAAGCTGACTGTGTGGAAATCGAGCCCGTGACTCAATGGCTAGAGCGTTTGGCTTCTGATCAACAGGTCACGGGTTGGAGCCTAGGGTGGTGTTCCGCCTGAGGCTGGGTATGCCTTGCTGATGACGACTAGTGAGCCAGAAATGGCCATTCTTTTCTCTCTTGCCTTTTCAACGTTCCTCTGCCCACTATGCGGCTGCTAGCTGGGCTCGAGAGTGAGCCCCAAGGCAGAGCAGGACGAGTGAGTTCCATTGGTGATCGGTAAGCGTACATTAACAAATAATAAAAGCCCCTGTAACTGTTGGAGAAGACCAGTTCCCGAAGCGTCACTGTGTATGTAGTCCTTTTAGGTGATGACTGTGCGTTCTCAGCAAGTGTCATTTAAAATATAACGGTCACAGTTTCGAAAAGATGCTTTAAAAAGCACTGTGGGAGCAGCAGAATCCGAAAGACACATCTGACCGTCTGGGTGGAAAGTAACACATAAGGCTGGCGTAGCTCCACGGAGCTCTATATTTTTACTTATTACAAAACGTATACGGCAAAATTTATGCACGAACTACAGAAAGTAAGAAACCATCTCTTCAAAACGCTATTGTTTCTCCTAACTTTGATTGCTACGACGTCAGTAACATTGTTTTTTTATATTAACACTCTTGCCAATTAGTATTGGAGTGAAATTTACATATCGAGAGCTGAACTGCTATATTAATATCACTACCAATGCTCCAATGAAATGATATCACTTTACAAAAAGGCATCTGTTTCAGAGCTTAGAATGCAACTTGTCTGATTTGTTGGACAGCTCAAGCAAAACATCGAACACATAAGAGCCCAAGCTGTGATAAGAGCCGATAAACATCCCTATTATTTTGACTGGGAGAAAAAAATCGCTGAACTATAGGAGCGTGCATGAAAAAGGAGGAATTACCTCCAGATCATCCGCTGCTCAGTGGTTTAAATGTTGACAATCTAAGGGTTAGGGTTCAAGCGAACGTCATTAACACCAAGCACGTCTCATTAAACACGGATCGAGTCACGTCTCCAGTATCGTCGCAGTGCTAGTTATTGCACACGTGGCAAGCAAACCTAGTTAAAAAGCACTTGGCACAGGTTCTCGAAGATCTTCGTGGTCACCATTCTATGAACTAGAAGCTGCATCAGGCGCACAGCAGCCGTCTCCAGGTAAATTAAGAAAGATGCTTTTGAACTCCCGTAATATCAAATCATGACTCGCAAGACCCTTGGTTTTCCTAAATCGATACAACTGTCCGTCATGCATGGCGTACAGACTATGATTTCGGAGTCCATAGGTTTATTTCTCGATCGGAGGGTTGAAACATTCGTTCTTGGTTGAGAAAAATTGCGAATTAGTTATCGAGTCGGCTTCTTTCCCATAACGACGGGCTTGGAATGTCACACTGCCATCTGTGGAAAAATGGGGTAGGGTAGGAGCAACTTTCGGTAATTGTAAAAAACGGTGTCATCAGGGCAGCTGCGACCCAATGCCACCGGAATTCCAGGCTCCCTTTTCTTCACCGCCATCATTCTCAGTCATCTTGACTGCCTTACTACTGCTGCACTGACATGTCGAGTGTCTTATAATCTTTGGTATTTTTACTTCTAAATTGTGGATCTCGGTTTCCGAAATCGGTAAATTAGCTGCTGGATGCATAACTGTGACAGACAGGGCTACCACCAGCCGTATACAACCAGCTCACAAGGCTTAGTAGACTCGATTAATTAATCAGTAGAACATTCTCCCGTTTTGCATGTCAAGGAAGGGAAGGTATAGCCTCGGAATTGATCCCGCCAACCGGGAACCAGTCCTAACATCAATGTTTTCTACTGGTACCGTAAGGGTGGACGACTGCCCTTATCCTATTGGGGCATAAATTTATCCTACCCTACCCAAAACGATATAATGACTAGCGTGAATAACATTGCTTGCAAAAATGAAAATCATTCAGCATTGCATGAAGAGTGCTTTTGTCCTATGATGTCACTGTCGTATACATGAAGTTTAAGGGTCACGACTTACGAGAGTATAAATAAGTACGTTAAAACCTGTGTGCGTTCGGATTCTGTGCTAATCAGAAGATGGGTGAAGCCAAAGATATGAGAACTGCAAGAACATTACATTTTCTCGTCTGTCCTTACTTCAGGACAAACCTTAAGGTCTTTCTCGAATTAACACACGGGTCAAGTAAAAACAACGGACCCTATTTGCGGTCAGAAGACTATCTGCAGCTGCTAGTTTAACTGGCGATTCCGACTTTCTCTACCGTGGACTGCAATTCCTACAATGGTTAATAAAGTTTAGCACTCAAATGAACACTGCATTGCTAACCTCTGCCGAACAGTAAGCAGCAATATGGAGAAATATGCTGAAAATCGGATGTCCTGAGATTTTTATTCAAATGTTAAGAATATTCCACGATGGAGTTATGGCCCACATTACGGACAATGGAGCAATCTCTGAAGTAAAAGTGGTGGCCAATGGAGTGAAACTGGGCTGTATACTCGCTTCCAAACTATTCAGTCCCATATTCCCCTGTTATGCTGATGGACGCCCAACGTGAAGACTGGCCGTAGATCACCATCAACTATCGAAATGATGGAAAATGCTTAACATCCCTCGCCTGAAAGCATCTCTGATGGTATCCTAGGCCGGCGTCTACGACCTATTTTTCTCCCACTAAACTTAACAACGAAATAAAACTTTCAGCAGAGTGTGGAAAACTTCGTCTCTGGTTGCTCTAACTTCGGGCTGATTATCAGCATGAAAAAGACCATGCTCGTGCACTAACCCGATGCAACTGCTGACTACATCCAACCTCATATAAACGTCAGTGAAAATAGCCCATGGCAGTGGAGAAATACGCGTACCTTGGGGAACACTTTCAGAAACATCAAGATCGATAACGAAAGTGCAATCCGGATCGCCAGGCCTTTGGCCGGCTAACTCTCTCGGTCTCAAATTGTCTTAGCCCCTTCATCAAAAAAAACTTGGGGATATGTAGGGCTGTTGTCCCGAGAACTCTCGTTTACGGGGTTGGATACCAGGACCATTTATGGATTCCAGGCAAAAAATATTAACATTTATATCATTTACACCATTTCCAAAGAATGAGCAATATGAAATGGCAGGGCAAATTAGAGACATGGAAATGCTTGAAAGGACCGGTGACTTCAGAATCCACACCATACCGAAGTAAATATAACTGCGATAGAGTGGCCACCTTGCAAGGATGGGTGATACGCGCATACCCAAGCGGCTGTTCTATGGTGACATCGCCACAGGTACTCGCGATAAAGGTGGACAAAATCGTCTCTACAAGGACACTTTAAAGACCCAACCCAAACATCTGTAAGCCAATCCAGATTTCTGGAATGACCTCTCTCGAGAGTGATAGATGTGGTACTCTGTCGTACAGACTTGATCAGCGCTCTTCGAATCCAACCAAATAGCGTTCCCAATGCAGTAAAACGAGACCTACGAGAGTCAATGAGAGAAGCATTTAAGCCCTGCAATTTTAGCCCTGAACACACAGGGCACGGATCGGCCCTGTTAGATATCTGCATCAGTCTAATATCGGCACGAATAACCCGTCTCTCATTTCACAGCATCCTACCACTACCGCCACTACTAGCAATATCAATTAAGACAGTCCTACTGACCTACCAAATATTGCCGTCCATGCCCCTGTCACCACTAGTGTGGCGCAATTCCAAACTGTCACCACTGCAAATACAATTTATCCCCATGCATTGGCCTGACCAATAAATAGCAAATCTATCACACAGAGACCGGCGAACCAGAACCTGTAGCCCCAACATACATCCGACGCATGTCTGATCTGCTCACAACGTCTCAGGTAATTCAGCCACCAAAAGGGTATAACCGACCACGTGGGTATTTATGAAAACGGAATTCACCAAAATGTCATCACGAAAAACCTACCTCCTACGCCTGAGAACGCTACTAAAACCACTACCACCAACAACACAAGAGGAACCACCACTGATAACATCACTGAACCGCCAGATCACTAGCCACCGTCCCACCCTATGCTTACAGCCATCGCAAATTTGCAGCACACGTCGGCTTGATCATACACTTGCGACTCCAGCGCACGGAGACTGTCGTACCAGGATAAAGAGTTCCAATTTACACCCGTCGCATTCGTCTCACTTGCTCAAACTGACCAAGGACATTTATTCCTGGATCCGTTGGGCACACAGTAGAGGACGTCAGTAGCGACGCTAAATACTGTAATGTCTGCCATACAAATGATAGTCTTTATTATTAAACCACTGCAAAAAAAATAACGTGCAAATAGTTTACGGCATGCTGGTACACGATAGTTCAACCTTCACTTTCGACGGTGTCCATTGTATGCTCCCCGGAAGGCTGGTGCAAGGACGGTAACTTGCGCGTGATTTAGTTTAAAAGTGAAAGTAGACTTGCGCTGCATCTACCGCGCTTCTCTCCTCCTCCCCCACCTGAGCCAGGTGTCAGGACAGAGGCAAGAAGACCGGACATGAGAGAGGGCGCAGGTGGCTGGCGCGGCCGGAGCCGCCCCTGGGCGAACCACCACACCTGGCTCGGATCCCACGAAGTGGGAGTGCCATAAAGTCCACATTAAGAAGGAGCCATTGCAGCCTGACTCTCAGTCCGCCAGTCAGCCACTCCACACAAAACACACATTGGACTGACCATGCGGTCCGAGTTATCCCGTCAGTTGGCAATCTTCCAAGCCACGGCTTTTAGCGCACCGTGATAGTTTTAAGCGCGTCAGATTGTTTATAATGAGGACAATGCGCTGTGCCGTCGACCTTACTCTCTTCCCCACCCCACAATCAGACCACCATCCCAGCCAGTCAGTTGTCTGATGTGGGAGTGGGCGCAGTGGCTGACGGGTCGGCGTACCTGTTTTCGCGCGCCACAGCACGACCTGCCCCCACATTACGCACACACCAGGATTTACTTACTCAAGGGATATGGAGTAGCCATCGCCGTCTGACTCCCAGTCCACTGGTCAGCCACTCGACACACAGCACATCCACTGGGCTGATTGTGTGAATTGGTGTAAGCGTCAGATTGACAGCCTTCCAAGCAACGATTTCTAGGAAATTGTGATATTCACGGGTACATGATTATGGTGAGGGTGTTCTCTATGTAGTGGTGTAGGAAGTGTGCACTGATGTGGCTTAGCCTACGGTGGTTTAACGCAGGTTGTCGTGGAGGTGTATGTGTCCTAATAGGCCTATGCGGTGAGTGAATGCGCGAGGACAGCGAGGGCAGTGGAGGTGGCGATCTCTGCTGTGTGTTGGAGTTCTAGGCACTGGTTCACCAGTCTCTGTACAATGTATCCTCAGGTGACCGACCAGGCCTATGCGTGAGGTGAATGTGCGGTCGCAATGAGGACAGTTAAGGAGAGAGGCCCCATCGATGACGGTGGTGGTGGTGGGGGTGGCGTCGGTAGTAGAGGTAACAGGTGATGAGTATTGGGATGAGGTCTCTATGATGGTGGGTGTAATATATTTGATGCCAGTGGTGAGGGTGGGGGAGTCCAAATGAGAGTTGGCAGAATTTGACGTAGACGTTGGAGTTGTCGGATTGTTGGTGCATTGCGTCCGAAGATGTCCGACCAGGCCGATTCGCGCACGGAAGGTGCGTTGACAGCGCGGGCATGTTGGAAGGGCCTGGGCATTGAAGGTGTGGGTCCGGGGCGCTGGTGACTTTCGTGCCGCCTTTTTGGTCTTGGGGGCGGTGATCATGTGGCTTCGTAGATTGCTGCCCCTGTCTTCATTGTCCTTCTCCAAGACGGTCGGTTCCGGCCAAGGTCCTCCCAGGTCACCGGGTTTATCTGCAATTGCTTCAGGGAAGTCTTCAGAGCGTCCTTGTAGATTTGTACTTGACCCCCTTGTCGACGAGAACCCACGGAAACCTCTCCATATAAGATTCGTTTGGGTAGTCGTTCGTCGTCCATCCTCACAAGGTGGCTGCTCCAGTGCAGTTACAGTTGTTTCAGCTGAGCATAAATGCTAAGAAGGCCTGTTCGTTCCAAAACTTCCGTGTCCGGTATCCTGTCTTGCAATATCAGCTTTAGTATTCTGCG
>WEDG01014864.1:0-17524 GCA_017591395.1 Schistocephalus solidus | reverse complement strand
CAGCAACGAGCCCGTGGCTCAATGGTAGAGCGTTCGACTCAAATACCAAAGGTCGTGGGTTCGAATCCCAGGTGTTCCACACTTGGGATTGGGTATGACTGGCTGATGACGGCTAATAAGCCAGAAATGGCCATTCCGGTCTCCCTTGTCTTTGTCGGTTCCACATTATCAACATATGCTACACGTCGCTATGCGACTGCCTGTGAGTACTCTAGTCTGAGTTCCAGGGCACAACGGAACATAAATGTTCCTTAAGCAGATCGGTGAGCCACACACTATCATCATATTCCCGATCGCAACCGACAAAGCAACGAGCCCGTGGCTCAATGGTAGAGCGTTCGACTCAAATACCAAAGGTCGTGGGTTCGAATCCCAGGTGTTCCACACTTGGGATTGGGTATGACTGGCTGATGACGGCTAATAAGCCAGAAATGGCCATTCCGGTCTCCCTTTTTCTTTGTCGGTTCCACATTATCAACATATGCTACACGTCGCTATGCGACTGCCTGTGAGTACTCTAGTCTGAGTTCCAGGGCACAACGGAACATAAAATGTTCCTTTAAGCAGATCGGTGAGCCACACACTATCATCATATTCCCGATCGCAACCGACAAAGCAACGAGCCCGTGGCTCAATGGTAGAGCGTTCGACTCAAATACCAAAGGTCGCGGGTTCGCAACTCAGGTGTTCCACACTTGGGATTGGGTATGACTGGCTGATGACGGCTAATAAGCCAGAAATGGCCATTCCGGTCTCCCCTTTGTCTTTGTCGGTTCCACATTATCAACATATGCTACACGTCGCTATGCGACTGCCTGTGAGTACTCTAGTCTGAGTTCCAGGGCACAACGGAACATAAAATGTTCCTTAAGCAGATCGGTGAGCCACACACTATCATCATATTCCCGATCGCAACCGACAAAGCAACGAGCCCGTGGCTCAATGGTAGAGCGTTCGACTCAAATACCAAAGGTCGCGGGTTCGAATCCCAGGTGTTCCACACTTGGGATTGGGTATGACTGGCTGATGACGGCTAATAAGCCAGAAATGGCCATTCCGGTCTCCCTTGTCTTTGTCGGTTCCACATTATCAACATATGCTACACGTCGCTATGCGACTGCCTGTGAGTACTCTAGTCTGAGTTCCAGGGCACAACGGAACATAAAATGTTCCTTAAGCAGATCGGTGAGCCACACACTATCATCATATTCCCGATCGCAACCGACAAAAGCAACGAGCCCGTGGCTCAATGGTAGAGCGTTCGACTCAAATACCAAAGGTCGTGGGTTCGAATCCCAGGTGTTCCACACTTGGGATTGGGTATGACTGGCTGATGACGGCTAATAAGCCAGAAATGGCCATTCCGGTCTCCCTTGTCTTTGTCGGTTCCACATTATCAATATATATATATATATATATATATATATATATATCTATCAGGGAAATAATTTCTGAAAAAATTAAGTGCAGGACATGGAGTCAGGTGATTCGGACATGACTTTTGAGGGCCAGACCCGAAATTTCAATGAGCATTTCGGTCGAATACAATCAATCACTGTGGAATAACCACGTAATGCTTATTCTACAAACAAGTAGTACTACAAGTTGTATGAATCTTATATGGCAAAGACGTCATAACGTACTTCTAACATAGGTACAAGCTAAAAGCCCAGACACGTGTTTCACTGATGTTTCTGCTGCTGCGTGACGCAGCAGCGAGGGGCTCGGGTCCTCAGTGGGTCCCCCAGCGTTCTCTATGTGGTTTCTGGTATATGGACTCGAGAGAATAATCAGGGAAATAATTTCTGAAATTATTTAGTGCAGGACATGGAGTCAGGTGATAAAAAACTACTGTGAAAATAGTTTATTACGGCGTTTCTTGGGAAAAACTATATAGATTTGCAAAACACAACTTTTAAAGCTGCAATTTACGCTTTTTGGACAAAAATGTGATTTCCCATACCTGAATTCACTTAGTTACCTTGACGTTAGATCAGCTTTTTCGGTTCCATAAGGAACTTATTTAAAAATTTTATTGCTTTCATTAATCGTCCTTTATAGTACAACAGATCCTTAACGGTAAATAGCGTAAGAAATTACTTTCCTACTTCGAAACGTCCAAATCTGGCCCATTTTGCTTCAATCAAATTGACTTCTTCGTCTTCCCTAAAATGCATTTTGAGTCTCAAATCTATTCACCAAACACAAATAGGAACACCCAAATTATTCTGAACCAAGCACTCACATTTCGACTACGGCATTTCGTGATTTTGGTTACGGTAAAATCACCGTCAAAAATGTAGTTCATGGTCTTATATAGACATCTGAAGTTATAAGTTGATAAAGACCTGTACGCCGGACCACAGAAAAAAGTAACCGGTCCCAGCCTTTTCAGACGACCATCTTTAGCACGGGACAAAATTTTTGGCTTTTAAAACTGATAAGTGATTTTCATTGACTTATCAGGTAAAATCACATCCGAACCTTTCGGTTAAAACAATTCAGTGTTCGCTTTCTCCCGTAGATGATGCCAAGATCATCAATATCGATAGATATAACCCACGAACTCTAGACTTGTACGCACCTGACGTAGGTAAACAACGAAGTACACGTGATCATAGTGCCAATTGCGACCAAGCCCGTTACACATTTCTGTGGTCTTATTGCCACCATCCTCATTGCGAAACCTATGGGCATTCAACCATTTTCTTTCCTGTTAGCATCTTGGCTATCTCATAGTGCAACTGTACACAGAATGACGTATCTTAAACAATTGTACCAATTGCGCTGATTACTTACATTCTTAGCCGAATATCCCGTGGCCGACAGGAGTAACATTAGGTTCTATTGTAGTTGAGCATACAACATTCACAGTCAGAGACTTCCCATCTAGGCCTTCAATTAAGCTCCAGTTGTGCTGCAGAGAAATTAAAATATCGTCAGACTGTCTCCCACCATAGTCGAAATCGAAGACAGACGTGAAAGCAGCCGCTGATCAGCCACAACATAGTCACCGTAGTGCCACGCAGTCATCCGTCATCCAGCCAATTCGAACCAGACCACTCACTCGTTGCTAATTGTTGAAGGCTACTGGAAGGTCATATTAAGATTTAAACATCAATACCCGACTGTCAGACCCGATATCGGAGTTATACTGTCACCTGGTGATCCTCCAAAACATCCATTGTGTCTTATGTGCTGGAATGCGCATCGGATTGAGAAGGCTTGCATGTGATTGGTTGAGGCGAATCGTCAGTCGCAACGTCACAAGACCCAAAAGTGTGAGTTACAGAATTAATTAGCTAGGCAGTCATCTGATTACCTCTGAGATAACAACCGAGGACTTACTCAAGTGCTTTGAATACGGCCGACTTCATTGAAAGCCTAAAACAGCAGTTCTTCACCTTAGCTTCATGAAACCTATTTAATGCTCACTTCTCCCACCCTGTCTAGGTGAAACAAGAGTTCTGTTTTTAAAAACCTGGTTGGAAAAATACTTCAAAATGGTGCGCGAATAAATGGAGAGGGGACACACTCAAACCCGCATAAATGTTCAGGGTACAGAACAAAACTTGTCGTTCGGGCTAAAGGAACCATTCAACTCCTTTGCTTACAAGTAATCAACACGAATAACTTCTGTAAAATGCGAAATTTAAAATGTTATTACTGTAAAAATAGAATGTTTGGAAAAAGTCTGCAGGAGTAATGTCCGTCAGAGCGATGTCAGCAACTGCATGCTGGGCACGGTAATTAGAGGATTGGGGAACTTACTCGGTTATTTAATCTAATTTTTGGCATGGATCGGATCTGGATGCAATCTTTAGACAGCTGTGTTCGAATTGACCATGGTACTCGGTTAAGGTGAATTTCCCGAGATCTCCCAAATTCAAAAAGGCAAAAACAATTGCATAAATGGAATCAGTTTTCTAAGGGTTAACTCGGAATTCGGGTATGGTTAGCTTAACGGCATAACAGTTCAACCATCATTTCCGGCGATGTCCGTCGTGTGCTCCACAGAAAACCGGGCACAGGAAAGCTTATCTGCTTGTAATGTTCGTACTAGTAGTAGACTTTCGAAGCATCTACCGCACTCTTTCGTCCTCTCCCAACAGGGCTCAGTGGCAAGATCGGAGGCAGAATCGGGCCCAGGTAGCTGATGCAGTGAGAATGCGCCTGAGCATGCCACCTACATCCCCCCCACCACCACCACCACGTGTGACATCTGTTATGGGTGCACATCCCCAATAACGACTCCCATGCCCTGATCTGGCCCCGTGTTGGTTCACCGCTTCTGCCTCCTGGCCCGTTGTAGGGACCGACCTTATCAACATGCAGTTAGAAACACAGGACATATCCCACGCAGATAACAGTTGCAAACTTGATCAATGTATTTAGGGAATGGCCCCTAGAACACATCATCGTTGGCCCAGTCTTGCTTTTGCGGTTACGTTAGGATGTCCAATGATATGCATACACTCACACAATTAGGGGGAGGGGTGGCAATCGTGAGCCGAAACGACCACAAGCCCTGCTAATGACAGGAATTGCGAGGAAACATGCCGCCCTAGGCAAACCAGAAAGAATATAGAAGTGACACAAGAGGTGCCATCATGCTAGAGTGACAGGTTAGCATAGGCCGCCGCTTGTACCACTTAAGTCGAAGCCGATAACATGTCTGCGTCACTTACAACTATCCTTCTGTGTCCCCATCAACTCAAGAAACAACTGAACTCACCCTATTATATGTGATTATTTACACCGACCACGCCGAGATTCCCTTCGCAAAACCCTGAAAGGTCAATTTATTAGCGCCACAGAGTTGTAGAAGCAAATGATAGTGATCCTCCTACGACCCTTCTCGTTAAGCAACCAGAATTCCAAGACCCCGGTGTTGAATCGGCTAAGACAGGGTAAAGTTGAATTGCTTGTCTTCTGTCAAGTAAACCTCTTGGATAATTTAGGTTCACATGTAATCGTGCTTACAGGTACGAGTTTCACAAAAAAATGATAAGAAAAAAGACAGTGAAACGTCCTCAAGGAAAGGAGGACCGAAGGCCGATTGAGTGTGCAAGTGAGCTGAAAAATAGCGCCAAGCGACGCATAACCGCAAACTTTAGGTTGTATTAGTGAATGGACGGTCTAAAGGAAATGAGAAGTCAGACCAGACTGTTTGGGCTCTTGGGATGTTTGAAGGCGACATCCCGACGAAAGAAGAGAGACTGGTATTAAATTAGGATGATCTACGGCAGCGGCGAAGGCCCCGGTTTCTGTACAAAGTTACTGAGAATGGAATAAAGAAGGTGGGATGAAGAATATCGGGCGGCACACGATACTGCTAACCCCGTAGTGCATCAAGACGAGCGCGCATGGCATCCAGGTCATCATCGTCATCAGTGTCGACGGCAGCCGGCGTAGTGGCTTTGGCGGCACTCGGGACGTAGCCGGCAGGCAATGTGTCAGTAACAGCCTCCGGTGCCTTGCCCATGGCTCCCTGAGTGATATCGAAGAGTATCTTGTCGACCTCTTCTTGCGCAACCTCATCCATTTCCTCTGATTGACCCAGTGCAGAGTCTATGCCCTCATCAATCATCTCCTCCATAATTCCCATTTTCATCATCTCCTTCGAGAGGTCACGCATGGTGGCGTTAAGTTCCGGCATCTGTTGAAACAGAAAAAAAAGAAACGACTAAATTACATTTTGAGGATGGGTGATTAGTAATAGTTCCAACGGGTTTTTATAGACGTGGTCAGATTACTCGTAAGAGCACAAAGCAGCAGATGGAAATGAAAATGCAAGATAATTGATCACTATTAAGAAAAGAGCAAACATTATCGTTATCAGAGTTGGCTCGGTATCGTTCGCAAAACCTACTACCCGTATTCTTTCACTGGAAACTCGAGCTTGTTTGTTTTTCCACTAAACTGTTGCCATCGAATTAAACGGCTAATGGGTACCCTGCTTAAGAGACAACCTCTTGACTACTCATGTTGGAACTAACTCAAACAGCGTTTAGTGCAGCACCTATATGCTCAGGTATAAATCAATAGATGACCAGGGTGTCATGTGAACTCAGCTAGCATAGAAACATAGCGTGAATATGACAGTCATTAGTCGAGAATACGACAATAATCGATACCATCAATTCCCGTCATGATTGTCTGTTGATCACACTTTCGAGACCACTTTTCTACAGCGTTAGAATTTGTTAACCTTCGTTACGTAGGAATTACGCTCACCGTTAGGGGTTGGTTGCAAGATGGGATAAAAAGATCCCCGCGATCGCGTTCCAGAACTCACCGCGAAAGATGAAAATTCGAAATAATAATGATACATTTATATGGTTATTTTTAATACATTTCAGGCCCTTTTTATCCTCCCGCATTCTTATGAACATACCAACCACAGGTAGACGGTATAAACCTTTTACACTCACTCGAGCATTAGGTAAAATTCATTAAATAACCTCGTGCTCTGATTGGGTGAGTTCACAGCCAGCCTCCAATAGCGTCCCGTGTACGAAATAAACCAGACAAAACAACTAAAGAAACATGTATCAGAGATAGAAAGGCCCAGTGTCCGCAAAAATCCGCAATATATGTCTAAAAATGCTTGCATCTAAAATCCGGGAAAGGCGGGGCGTGATATAACGAAGGATTACCATAATGGCGTTCGTTTTTTCACTGGAACCCTAGAGGATTACGTTTTGAGTCCTATATTAAAAGCATCAATGTCCAGTAAGAGGCCGTTTGGTAACCATGAAAGTGCGTTCACCGATCAGATTATGGGACATGCTCGTCCCACACTTTCAACACAGGTTTCTGGTCCCGATTGCAACTGAGAGGACAAGAGGCCTGTGGCTCAATCGTAGAGCGTTGAACTTAACAATGGTCAATGACCACAAAGAACGGCTGCAAGGCCCAGGTCCTGCAAACCTGGGTTTGGGTGAGTTTGGCTGATGAAGGTTAACATGCCAGATATGGTCGTCCCCATCTCTCTCGTCTTTTTTGGAACTCCCTTCAGCATTAAAAATCATGTTTATGTCGACACGCATTGGTAAGAAACGTCCAGGGAAAAAATGGATTGGTCGGAGATTCGAACTCTGATACTTCGATGAGCAAGAAAATGCTGTACCCACGATATCACCTACAGAGCCTATTACTATCATAAAGTGTGCACCCATGGAAACCAGTGTTTAGCTGGCCTATGCTCTTCGGAGTGCGATAGTAAGCCTCTATGTAGAATTCCGTTCTTCCAGATCACCCCAATCGCAGCAACAGGATGAAATGTCATTATTCAACATTAAGAAACCGGTCGCTTACTCAATAGTCAAAGGGTATGACTGGCTGATGACCGCTAATAAGCCAGAAATGGCCATTCCAGTCTCCCTTGTGTTTGTCGGAATTTTTGATCTGCCCTTATTACTCCTAGCCGCTGTGCGGCTGCTGGCGGGGCTCGAGATTGAGCCTTAAGGTAGAACGGGACGAATGAGTTTCGAGTGCGATCGGTGAAGTTCGTCAACGAAAGTCAAAGGATTACTAAGCAAGGCATGTGGGAATGCCTAGTTGCAACAAACGAGAACGCAATTTCTGTGATGAAGTGACGGTCGATCGGTGAGCATCGTCTCCACGTGACATTCAGGCAAAACAACAGTAGCCCAGGTCCATACCAGAATTAACCCAAATCCGGCGCGCTAAACTATCGACTCACATGCAGATTAGAAATAGTATATATACAACCTAGTTAAATTGGTTTCAGTCAGGTTGGTCGAAATTGGCTGAGACAAAGACCACATGCTCAAATCAGTTTGGGAAAAAGAGACTGCCAAGAGGCAGTTGAAAAATGGACATCTTGATCCAAGATCCAGCCAGGAAAGGAGCCCAAGTGTTTCCGCAACAGGGGTGGTCAAGTTTCTCCTACTGTTGG
Source organism: Schistocephalus solidus (assembly GCA_017591395.1). Taxonomy (NCBI): domain Eukaryota; kingdom Metazoa; phylum Platyhelminthes; class Cestoda; order Diphyllobothriidea; family Diphyllobothriidae; genus Schistocephalus; species Schistocephalus solidus. The sequence continues at coordinate 9,600 of WEDG01014864.1, read as the reverse complement.
CTGGAGAACCTAACGGACACAAGTTAGGTTGAGGTCTGCGCCGAAACCGAAGAACGCTATGCGCCCACACCCAAACAGCATTGGCCAACGTCGTCCGACCCAAGTTCAGGTGGAAAGGAGTGTTTCAGCGAAGCTACGGAAATGACAGCCAAAAAATTGCAAGAAATACGACGAAGCAGGATATCGCTTTGATTTGAACATTATTCTAGCCACCCAGGCTATCATTGAATACATTACATCATACCTTATAGATACTATGAACAAAAGACCACGTATTACGCTCACTTTAACAGAAAATGACTTCTTCCGCAGACTGTGATTGAGGCAAGGAGGTACCGTGACGTGCAATTAAAAAGTATGCGATTGTGAGAACTTTCGAGGGACTGTAAATAGTTGCGAAGCCTTCTATCCTCACTAGTATGCAATTTGGTTTGTACCTATTACATTATTGCATGTGCAGCATAAAAATGTTTTAGACATACAGAAGGAGATAATTTTGGTTAAATAAGTAGTTTGAGCACCGTAGGAACGCGTGAGTACTCATCAAATTTAAAGAAAACGCAAATTCCTACAAAGTGGGTAAACGAAGGCATTCTTTTTGCACGCTTCTTATCAGATGTGATCAAACCTATAATAACGTAAAAATTGGCGAAAAAATGCTCACTATAGAAGTGGATGGTTTTTCTGAGTTCGATTTATACAAGTGACTGGAAAGATGTTTGGCTGTAGCATGAAGTAGGCAAGAGAATTGCAAGAGGTCGAAGTAGACCTAGCCGCACGTATTTGACGCTCCTCAAACGCGCAAACCGAAGGACTATCCAACGGCAAAGAACAGAACAGTCAGTTCCATGAGGCCTCCTTTTAGTGGGTCAGTTAGAATGCTTTTTGTGCGCAAAAGGACCCAATAATAAGGTGATATGACAGTTAAAACATCGATTCCGACGCGGTCCACCGTAAACCCCACGGAGTGGTGGGAGCAGAGACGGGAATTTGCGCGTAAATTAGTTGATAATGATGGTAAACTTGCGTTACGTCTACCGCAACCGGTCGACGCGACCTAGTTAAAAAACACGCACATTAGCAGTTATGATTAAGGACGTTGAGAAAAGGCAGGTAAGTAATCTGCAAGATGCAGAAAAATATTTTCAAGGTTTAGCGCAACCATGTTATGGGGTTTTAGAAGCGCCTGGGTTTAAAAAAATATAAATAACCGGCAAAATCGAAACCCTTGACAGAAATATTGAAAAAAATGTGTTCCAAGTAATCCTCGCGGTTGCCGGGACGTAAGATCTAATATCCCTGGCACCCTTGTTAACAATGTCACAAGATGAGAAAAGAAGATAGAGCTACAAGAATTATCCAACAACTTCAATGTTACGTCGAAAGAAAAAACAAAGGATAACCAAAAGTAACTGCTACATTTCAGAAATTTGAAATGTAAAACTATGACAGTAAATCTGCGTGATCATTTAAGAGACTCACTAACACTAGGAAACCCAAGACAGTTGTGCAGTTCCGTTTCGGATGAAAGCTGCTATTTGATGCAATGCATAGGAAAATAAATCGTCCCTCTTTCACCTCCCAGATACATGTGCATGCGTGTACATGTGGAAAAGATAGACGCGCAAAGCCGTTGGAGGTTAGACTTACGCGAATGAGTTTGGACATTGATTTCATCACGTCCGTGCTGCTCTTCATGGCACCAGACATTCGAATCACTGCTACCTGATGATCCAGCCCCATGCAGACTGTTTGAAGCTCTGCTTTGGCAGAATACAATCTATTAACAGCCTTGCGAGAGGCAACAATCTGTCGCGCAAGTAATTTTGCTGCCTCCATGTTATTGGTTTTGGCATATCGTTTCACTTCCACCTCATACTGTTTTGATTTCTGCTGAATGGCATTGATTTCGCGGTCCAGTTTCATTTCTTCCCGGCGCATTTTTCTTTGGAGCTCTCGTACCTTCTCGCGCGGATCCTTCTTTTCTCCGAATAACTTCATTCTACAAAATACATCAATGCAAAGACATACGAATAAACGATGGGAAGGGACGATTTAGTCAAGCATGAATGGATTACACAGACCTCTTCCGCTGAAAACTCGACAGGTGCAGGGCAGCTTAGGTAGCTATCCATTTATAAGTCAAAAGCCAAAACAGGATGTCAAAAACATGTATACGGATTAAATGAGCTTAAGGGACAATGGCGTGAAAAAGAACGACATGCATTAACAAAAATTAAACGCCAATCTGAGCGGAAAAGCAATAAGGATGTACGATTTTATTGCCTGTCATGAAGAGGACCAGCAGGGCACAAAAGGTCAGGCAAAACGTACTCCGACATCGAAATGATGCGAGCGGACTGGGAACTACACCGGCAGTACTAGTGAAAAGATGGGGCATAGTGTAGACGGTGGACAAAGTGCACCTGCACCATACAGAGAATGAGCTTTAAAATGAGGACACATTTTCAAATCGATAAAACTACATACTGCACCGTTCATTATCTTTTTGGGGAGATTGAAACCGTAACAGGCTTCTGTAAAGACTACGTCGAGGTAAGGGAACAAAAACTCTATAACAGTACCAAGTCACGACCGCTTATCCAGATTGCGCGTGACAGCAGCTTCCCCGACCTATCCTACGAGCTCCCACAAAAACTCGGTGTCACCTTAATTAATTAAATAATGTTATGGTATTTAGGTAACAGATTTGTCTATCTGGGAAATTGTGGCTGCAGAGAATTGTAGGCAGGAAAGATCTGCAGCCGGGAATGCACACGCCCACAATTGGCTTCTCACAAACCCGAAGTCGCCAAAAATTCGGTAGAATTGGAAACTAATAACGATTCGAGATACTCAGTAAGTACTCTACTTTACAAAACGTGAGCCGAAATTCGAACATCTGATTTCAGCTATGGAAAATAAATTAGGTGAAGTTGTACTGTGGTGTATCATACAGCATAACCCCCGTAGATTTCAGACATATCTAAATGCCGGTTTTTGAATTCACAAGGCTCTGGTCGCTTTTAAGAATCACAGCCGATACAAAACGACTGCTGGATTAGCAGGTGTTTACACTTACTTTAAATATACTTATAAATCCAAACATATTTTACAGAAACCATTGAAAAATATCCAATCTTGTACTCATTCTGTGGCAAATTATGTCCTCTGCAAATTTTACGCTCGAAGAAACGGTATTGTTCAGTTTTTAAAGTTTGGGGTTGTGGGATTTTTGGAACCGTGAAACACCTATCAAAACAGCATCGCATCTGCAGTTTGTTTATGCTCCTTATGAAGTATATAACTGGGCCGTACCCATTGCACAATTTTTTGAGCCGTGTACATTATCTTCTTAATTGTGTAAAGGAATGCAGGGTTTCCTCTAAATAGGAAGCATGCAGCTTGTAGTTTAGAAGCAGCAAATACATTTTGGAACAACCTTTCGGGTTTCAGATTATTTGGGTTTTGAAAAAATAAAAATGGAACTTCGGGTGAACAAATTAGACGTAATTTGCTAAAAAATGAATACAAAAAAATCCACTTTGCATTTTTTGTATAACTTATCCTGGAATTTGTAGAGGCATCCAAAAGCAATGGAGAATGTGAGACAACTCAAGTAGCCATTTCTAGCAAACTTGATTTTTACACAAGACCCTTTTTAGCTAATGTCATACTTTTAGAACCTCAGCGAATGCTTAATTACATGCGCAATCTACTGTAAATTGAACGAAGGTGTCTCAGTCCGAATTCCTTTAAGATATTTAAATACATTTTTAGGTTTTCTTTGCGCTCCGTTATAGCTATTTTGCTTATTATTGAGTTTGAGGTTTGTTTATTGGCTTATTGCATCGCTTTCATTTTCAGAATGCTTATGGCGTTACACTCGAGGGCACTAGCGTGGCATAGGTGTGAAGGTTGAAACATCTTTTCAAATGCTGGAAAGCTTTGACAAACAATGTATGATTACTTGACTCTATATTCGTCACATGACGGTCCCATTTTATATTCGATTAACAAAAACACGGTGCGGATTTTGTACTCAGCATCGGAATGTGGGGTGAACTTGTCCATCTAGGGTGCGGGCCGTTTATACAAAGAGAATAAATGTTGGGGAGAAAGTTAAGTAGACAACCAACACAACCCAAAAAGATTTCGCGTTCATTCATACATTTAATTACTGTTCCAGAAGTTCAAGAACACAAGGAACTTAACTAATATATAGGAGCACAGACTGAACAAGCAGTAAAGACCACCTGAGTGACCCGTTAAAAGCCCAGACACGCGTGTTTCAGCCATCTTGCGCAGATGCATGACGCAGCTACGAGGAGGCCAGTTTCCCGTGCGTTTTCTGGCATATGCACTCCTAATTTCATCCTTTCTTTTTCAATTTCCGACTAAATTAATGAGCACCCATGGAGTAAATCCTTAGGACCAATCTTTTTAGGCTCGGTTCGAAAGGCGAAATAAATATTTGAGGTGAAATTCATCAGCCACCGTGGAGTACTCGCGTAATATTCACAGGCAAACGACAGGCAGTCAGTAGTAAAAACTACAAGGCAAGAATTGCCTATGATTTGCAAATATCTACAGGTTATGCTGGAAAAACCAATTGGCTAAAAGCTGCTTTCGAATCAGCTCAGGAGTCCTCCACTAACAGACTACAATTTGGGGGTTGGACGGCAAGTATGAGTGCGGCATACATCCGAAATATTCGACGAACATTGGTCCTCTCCGCGCGATCAAAAGTGCTGCTTTTCAACCATTTCATATACATTGACTGTGTCCCAAAGCATGTACTGACGGGCGTATTTCTAGTTCCGCAAAGAACAGTGGCTCCTAAAGCTTCATGTTCTCGCTTATGTAGCACATTTGTCATTCATATTAACGTATACGGCAAAGATGACTTGTATGGTTGCCTAAATAGGAACTCCCCACCCACTTAAAATAGTTGGCCTCGCCAAAATACATGTGGATGTGTGCCATATTTCGGTAAATGCTGTTTGATACTAAGGTGAGGTCTATGGCTATATTTCGATTAAAAGTAAGGGTGTGCTTGTAGAACAAACACAGGTTTACTTAAATGCCAGGTGAGATTTTGAAAAGCAAACGCTTCCCTGTCACAACAAATGAACCGAAATTAAAATTTAGAGGGACAGAGAAAAAATAACAACTTTGAAGCTATGTTAGAGAGTTACTTGACAAAAAATACGGGATTTGACAACTGAGTTGAAAAAATATCGAAGAAACATAAACATAAGTTTCAGTTCATACAAGTGTTTTTCAGGCTTTCCTCAATTCCACGCTGCAAATCGTCGCTTTCCAAGCAGTCCCCTTAGAAATTGAAATTTTCGCAAGTATGGTTTAACGCTGTTCTCCTGCTTTATCGTATTATATGTGAGGAGTCTAAGCATACTTGCTTAAGATTACAGCATGAATAAATTTCAGATGTCTTCGTTTTCATTTCTATTCCACAGATTATTCTAAATGGCACTCAATTTTGATGCCCTTCCATAAATCTGTCATGTGAATTACGATTTGCAGGCGAAATTGCAGAAAATATGCGGACAAGGCGTTAGAAAGGTTGTGGAAAAAGCAAATTTAAGGGTATGCAAATTTTCGCATGCTTTATCCAGTTCTATGAAATTTCGAATATGCCTGGTAACAGAAGTCAAACTCAAATATAAGTCGTACTAGATTCGAAGACGGAAACTTAAATCATGTAATCGATTCGAATATAAGTCGGGAAGCATCGCCATGGTGAGAAGGGAAACGGACAGGAAAATTCACACGGCAAACAATTTTATGAGGGCCATTACACTCCGAGAATCAAAAGGGTGAAAAGCTTAAAATAAGGTGTATGACTATTGGGAAATTTGTATAGTAGTGAAGCCTATAGTACCTCTGGAAGACAACATGTAAGAGGTAGCAACCCAAGCAAACAGGGGAAGCTAAGAGAGATAAACAGACATAGGAGTCAACAAAGGTGTAACCGACATATTGGACAACGGAAGCGAAAAAATGCTCCAGAAGCACCGCAAAACTATTAAAAAAATCAAAGTGAACTGGGAATAATAGAAAAAAAAACTTTTTCATAAATCGCCAAAACACCTAAATAAACAGTGGTTGAATAAGAGTTTTTTCGGACGGTAAAATTAAACTACAAACCCAGCGAATGTAGTAAAATCTGTAAACACATCTAACGCGCAATTATGAAAACCGAATCCATAGGCTCTCGAAACAGCGATCATGTGAGGTCATTCATACCTAGTTATGTAATCCGTTCCACAGAACGTGAACTTGTTAAAGTAAAGTCATTGCTGTCCCATGTGCTTGCGCGAGGCCTAAGGAGATTAACTGACTGTATTCACAAAGGTTCTCCATCTGAGTAAACAAATAAACTTTCTCGCTGTCTACACCAGCTATCTTTTTGAATATCGAAAGGTTTCAATTAGTTCAAGACATAACCTTTGACTGCGGACCGAATTTAAAAAGAGTAGTCAATTTTACGTGCCTGATTCGGAAGTCTTTTTAGAGCTTAGTGGTCCCGCTGAGACACTGACAGCAAGACGGACGCGGAAGCTTCTTTCTGTGTGCCTTTTTTTAAAAGAGGACGAATAAGAAAAATGTCCTTGCGCACCTAAACAGCAGCTTGTAAACTGAATTTGATTGTGCAGGAGCAATATAAAATAAAAGCCCTAAATCTACAGAAGATTCGACTCCCACGGTGGTTTGGACTTCAGATGTCCGCAAATACATTACTTCGTTTAACTAACCTGCTTGGGACACGCTGGCTGTGGGAAATAAGCCTATAATAATTTGTAAATCTCGTATAACTTCTCGTTAAGAATACATAATTAAGAGGAACTAGTATTTCAGCCTTGTTAATGCAAGATCACTTGATCAGTCCACACGATGAGACAAGTAAAAGATATTTCGCTTGACGTATGATCTTCCGTTTTGCCGGAAGTGTGCATCGAACTGGAAACCACCCACAGTTCTTTGAACTCGCATATGGCGAAAAAAGCATGCACATCAACGAGAATATTTGAGGAACATGCAAATTAACGGGAAACCCAGCGATGTATACCAAAAACACGTAAACTAGGGTGGCCGAGTCCTCTAAAATACCAAACAATTAATTTTTTTAAGCTGCAATAAAACAATAAGGTTGTTCTACTAGCAGACAAACACTTAGTTGTGCAAGACTTAACCATTTGAGCCTTCCACTAGGACTTGGTTCAATGATGACGACTTTCCCGGGAAATGATCCTACATGAGTGGAAGCAGACTGACTGACGCTTTCATCTTCGAGAAGCTTGAGAAAGTAGCGCAATGGCCTACGAAGGACTCTCTCCGTAAGTTTTTATACTACAATGGTGAAACTACATGAAAGATGCCGGTAAAATGTCACCTAGACTATTTTTTTCAAATAGAAGGATGAATTTCAGTAGCAATAATTTCAGAGAGACACTGGACAATACATACTCTGTCGATATACCTGGGTAACGGTAAACAGAATATAAAGGACTGCTAAACTTCAGTGGAGTTTCGGGAGGTATAGCATGACACATAGCAAGATACAGAGCGGGCTATGTGGCGTTATATGCACTTTAAATATCAATGAAAAGTGAGTAGCGCGATGATCTCAAACTTGGCCTATAATTCTGCTTGAAAAACTGACACATCGCCAATTTTAATGATTTCCATGCAAACTGTCAAAATTCTTTAAAATCAATATAAGGCAAGTCAACAAAAATATCTCAATAATGCTGTGAGATAAGTGTTAAAAACTCTTACCTAAACGCAAGTTGAAATAAAATAATAAAAACGGTTTCGAAACAACCGCCTAAATTGGTAGCGTGATCAAATATTACAGGGAATTCAAGTTGCGCATGCTTGGTCATTTTGAAGCTATATGAGCAATGTGACACAATTCTTTGATGGTATGAACAGAATCTTGCAATTCAATGGAACATTTTGTCCTACACTTCTACCTAGGTAAAAGTACTTTTGAAAAGTCCACTATTGTTTCGGGTGTAGTAATACTTTGTAATTATTCGTGATGTCTACTTCCATTCCACACAAAGCTTTATTTTTTTGTCCTTGTATCAGGATCTGGAAAGATAGAAAATCAAAAATCAAAATATATATTTATATATAAAATTATTATATATATTATATTATTATAATTATTTAATTATATAATATAATATAATAATATAATACATCTTTATTATATATATATATATATAGCTTCCTATATCCTATTACGGTTGTCTTCTCGTAGCAAAAACCCGCCAATGCTGTTCAAACTTTTTCCGGCGATTGAAGTAGACATTATTTACTCTAAGTACGAGAACTCAGCTCAATATTTGAAGAAAGACAAGCTGTTTATCTGTAAAGATAAGACTGCAATGAAACGTCAGGTTTCACCCTCATTAGCAAACGAGAAGCCTTGATTTACATGTACAATACCAAAAGTTATGTAAGAGGTTGGCCCTTTAGCTTATGCAGGATCGCGGCCCTCCGGATCAACAGGGATTTCAAATCCACTTGAATATTCACCCATTCATCTCAGCATCTTTACGGAGCTGAACGCTCACGTTAGCATTTTCACCAAAACAAATGTGTCAAAAATCCCCAAACAATAATGTCTTTTAATTATGTTAACAGTTTTTCAAAATAATTTATGCCATTTTCAAATGCACGTTTTCCGCCAATTTATGCTAACTTCCCTAAAAAATCTCATTTCTACGCCATCCCCTATGATTCTCACGTCACAATATAGCCTACTCTTCTGTGGTTTTTTATTCAAATATGCCATTGTACAATCAGTTCAGTTATTTTAACAGTAACATTTCGAAAAATTGTAAACCATAGCAATTTTATTTCCCATCTTATGTTTCTTCTTTCCAGTTTTCTTCTCCGCCACAAAAAAATCCTAAACATGGTGCGCTCGTTTTTATGGGAATATCCGGTGAAATTGACGACAACCACGCTGGTCAAAAGCCTACCAAATCCCTATAAGTTTGAGTCCCAGACAGGGGACTGGATATATTTTGCAAAATATCACGCAATAATCACCAGGTGCAAGAAAGAACGAATAATCTTCAGAGATGGAGAGAAAAAAACACAAGATGACAACGCTGTACACAAATATGCAGTCTATTCTTCAAAATGGTTGAAATTAAATTGGTCCTGTACGATTTACAACCTGACTTCATAGCTCTAACTGAAACATGGGTAAATGATAAATAATCGGCACAGAAGTCAGGATAGATTGATGCCAGCTTATCCACATGGATGAAACGGAATTATGGGTTGCAGCATCGCAAGTTCATACGAGAAGGCATTGATTTCTTTTCGGATTGGCCCTGACCAACTAGTAACTTGGCTTGCGAAATAATTAGTTTTAAATTGAAAGTCCCAAAACCAACCATACCTCCATATTTCCGTGGTAATTTGACCCCCAGGACAAGGGTTGGACACGGACGAAGCACTAATCACAATGGTAAAGTAAATCTGCCGTACCAAACACTTATAACTACTTGGAGATTTTAACGCTCCTGATATAGATTGGGTATCTATGTACTGCTC
>WEDG01014856.1:0-13747 GCA_017591395.1 Schistocephalus solidus | reverse complement strand
GGTGGCTTTGTGTGTAGAAATGGTCACAAGAAGGATATCATCCAACAGAGTTAGAATTGATGGTGGTAAGAAAGCTATTGCGGCGAATAGGTGGCTTTGTAAGTAACAATGGTCACCAGAAGGATCTCATCCAACAGAGTCAGAATTGATGGTGGTAAGTAAGCAATTGCGGTGAATAGGTGGCTTGTGGGTAGCAAATGGTCACCAGAAGGATCTCATCCAACAGAGTCAGAATTGATGGTGGTAAGTAAGCTATTGCGGTGAATAGGTGGCTTTGTGTGTAGAAATGGTCACCAGAAGGATCTCATCCAACAGAGTCAGAATTGATGGTGGTAAGTAAGCTATTGCGGTGAATAGGTGGCTTTGTGTGTAACAAATGGTCACCAGAAGGATCTCATCCAACAGAGTCAGAATTGATGGTGGTAAGTAAGCTATTGCGGCGAATAGGTGGCTTTGTAAGTAACAATGGTCACCAGAAAAATCTCATCCAACAGAGTCAGAATTGATGGTGGTAAGTAAGCAATTGCGGTGAATAGGTGGCTTTGTGTGTAGAAATGGTCACCAGAAGGATCTCATCCAACAGAGTCAGAATTGATGGTGGTAAGTAAGCTATTGCGGTGAATATGTGGCTTTGTGTGTAGAAATGGTCACAAGAAGGATATCATCCAACAGAATCAGAATTGATGGTGGTAAGTAAGCAATTGCGGTGAATAGGTGGCTTTGTGTGCCGAAATGGTCACAAGAAGGATCTCATCCAAGAGAGTCAGAATTGATGGTGGTAAGTAAGCAATTGTGGTGAATAGGTGGTTTGGTGTACAAAATGGTCACCAGAAGGATCTCATCCAACAGAGTCAGAATTGATGGTGGTAAAGTAAGCTATTGCGGTGAATAGGTGGCTTTGTGTGTAGAAATGGTCACCAGAAGGATCTCATCCAACAGAGTCAGAATTGATGGTGGTAAGTAAGCTATTGCAGCGAATCGGTGGCTTTGTAAGTATCAATTGTCACCAGAAGGATCCCATCCAACAGAGTCAGAATTGATGGTGGTAAGTAAGCAATTGCGGTGAATAGGTATGTTTGTGTGTAGAAATGCTCACCAGAATGATGTCATCCAACAGAGTCAGAATTGATGGTGGTACGTAAGCAATTGCGGTAAATAGGTGGCTTTGTAAGTAGAAATGGTCACCAGAAGGATCTCTTCTAACAGAGTCAGAATTGATGGTGGTAAGTAAGCTATTGCGGTGAATATGTGGCTTTGAATAATACGATGGTCACCAGAAAGATCTCATCCAACAGAGTCAGAATTGATTGTGTTAAGTAAGCTATTGCGGTGAATAGGTGGCTTTGTGTGAAGAAATGGTCACAAAAAGGATATCATCCAACAGAGTTAAAATTGTTTGTGGTAAGTAAGCAATTGCGGTGAATAGGTGGCTTTGTGTGTAGAAATGGTCACCAGAAATATCTCATTCAACAGAGACAGAATTGATGGTGGTAAGTAAGCTACTGCAGTGAATAGGTGCCTTTGTGTGTAGAAATGGTCACCAGAAGGATCTTATCCAACAGAGACAGAATTGAGTGTGGTAAGTAAGCTATTGCGGTGAATAGGTGGCTTTGTGTGCATAAATGCTAACCAGAAAGGATCTCATCCAACAGAGTCAGAATTGATGGTGTTAGTAAGCTATTGCGGTGAATAGGTGGGCTTTGTGTGTAGAAAATGGTCACCAGAAGGATCTCATCCAACGATAGTCAGAATTGATGGTGTGGTAAGTAAGCTAATTTGCGGTGAAATAGGTGGGTTTGTGTGTAATAATGGTCACCAGAAGGATCTCATCCAACAGAGTCAGAATTGATGGTGGTAAGTAAGCTATTGCCGTGAATAGGTGGCGTTTGTGTGTAGCAATGGTCACAAGAAGGATCTCATCCAACAGAGTCAGAATTGATGGTGGTAAGTAAGCTATTGCGGTGAAAAGGTGGGTTTGTGTGTACAATGGTCACCAGAAGATATCTCATCCAACAGAGTCAGAATTGATGGTGGTAAGTAAGCTATTGCGGTGAATAGGTGGGTTTGTGTGTAGACAATGGTCACCAGAAGGATCTCATCCAACAGAGTCAGAACTATTGTGGTCAGTAAGCTATTGCGCAGTGAAATAGGTGGTTTTGTGTAATAATGGTCACCAGAAGGATCTCATCCAACAGAGTCAGAATTGATGGTGGTTAGTAAGCTATTGCGTGAATAGGTGGGCTTTGTGTGTACAATGGTCACCGAGAAGATACTCATCCAACAGAGTCAAGAATTGATGGTGGTAAGTAAGCTATTGCGGTGAATAGGTGGGTTTGTGTGTAGAAATGGTCACCAGAAGGATCTCATCAAACAGAGTCAGAATTGATGGTGGTAAGTAAGCTATTGCGGTGAATAGGTGGGTTTGTGTGTAGAAATGGTCACCAGAAGGATCTCATCCAACAGAGTCAGAATTGATGGTGGTAAGTAAGCTATTGCGGTAATAGTGCCTTTTGTGTGTAAAATGGTCACCAGAAGGATCTCATCCAACAGAGTCAGAATTGATGGTGGCAAGTAAGCTATTGCGGTGAATAGGTAGGGTTTGTGTAGTAGAAATGGCTCACCAGATAGGATCATCCAACAGAGTCAGAATTGATGGTGGTAAAGTAAGCTATTGCGGTGAATAGGTGGGCTTTGTGTAGAAATGGTCACCAGAAGGGATCTCATCCAACAGAGTCAGAATTGATGGTGGTAAGTAAGCTATTGCCGTGAATAGGTGGGTTTGTGTGAAGAAATGGTCACCAGAAGGATCTCATCCAACTGAGTCAGAATTGATGGTGGTAAGTAAACTATTGCGGTGAATAGGTGTGTTTGTGTGTTGAAATGGTCACCAGAAGGATCTCATCCAACAAAGTCAGAATTGATGGTGGTAAGTAAGCTATTGCCGTAAATAGGTGGGTTTGTGTGAAGTAATGGTCACCAGAAGGATCTCATACAACAGTGCGAATTGATGGTGGTATGTAAGCTATTGCGGTGAATAGGTGGGTTTGTGTGTAGAAATGGTCACCCAGAATGGTAGCATCCAACAGAGTCAGAATTGATGCTGGTAAGTAAGCTATTGCGGTGAATAGGGTCGTTTTGTGTAGAAATAGTCACCAGAAGGATCTCATCCAACAGAGTCAGAATTGAAAAGGTGGTAAGCAAGCTATTGCGGTGAATAGGTGCGTTTGTGTGTAGATAATGGTCACCAGAAGGATCTCATCCAACAGAGTCAGAATTGATGGTGGTAAGTAAGCTATTATGGTGAATAGGGTGGGATTTGTGTGTAGAAATGGTCACAGAAGAATCTCATCCAACAGAGTCAGAATTGATGGTGGAAAGTAAGCTATATCGGTGAAAAGGTGGGTTTGTGTGTAATAATGGTCACCAGAAGGATCTCATCCAACAGAGTCAGAATTGATGGTGGTGTAGCATTGCGGTGAATAGGGTGGTTTTGTGTGTAAAAATGGTCACTAGAAGGATCTCATCCAACAGAGTCAGAATTGATGGTGGTAAGTAAGCTATTGCGGGTGAATAGGTGGGTTTTGTGTGTAGAAAATGGTCACCAGAAGGATCTCATCCAACAGAGCCAGAATTGATGGTGGTAAAGTAAGCTATATGCGGTGAATAGGTGGGTTTTTCATGTAATAATGGTCACCAGAAGGATCTCATCCAACAGAGTCAGAATTGATGGTGGTAAGTTTAGCTATTGCGCTGGATAGGTGAGGTTTGTGTGTAGAAATGGTCACCAGAAGGATCTCATCCAAACAGATTCAGAATTGATGGTGGTAAGTAAGCTATTGCGGTGAATAGGTGGGTTTTTGTGTAGATAATGGTCACCGAAGGATCTCATCCAACAGAGTCCAGAATTGATGGTGGTAAGTAAGCTATTGCGGTGAATAGGTGGGTTTGTGTGTAGAAATGGTCACCAGAAAGGATCTCATCCAACAGAGTCAGAATTGATGGTGGTAAGTAAGCTATTGCGGTGAATAGGTGGGTTTGTGTAGAAATGGTCACCAGAAGGATCTCATCCAACAGAGTCAGAATTGATGGTGGTAAGTAAATCTTGCGGTGAATGGTGGGTTTGTGTGTTATAATGGTCACCAGAAGGATCTCATCCAACAGAGTCAGAATTGATGGTGGTAAGTAAGCTATTGCGGTGAATAGGTGGGTTTGTGTTTAGAAATGGTCACCAGAAGAATCTCATCCAACAGAGTCAGAATTGATGGTGGTAAAGTAAGCTATTGCGGTGAAATAGGTGAGTTTGTGTGTAGAAATGGTCACCAGGAAATACTCATCCAACAGAGTCAGAATTGATGGTGGTAAGTAAGCTGTTGCGGTGAATAGGTGGGTGTGTTATGTGTAGAAATGGTCACCAGAAGGATCTCATCCAACAGAGTCAGAATTAATGGTGGTAAGTAAGCTATTGCGGTGAATAGGTGGGTTTGTGTGTAGATAAATGGTCACCAGAAGGATCTCATCCAACTAGAGTCAGAATTGATGGTGGTAAGTAAATCTGATTGCGGTGAATAGGTGGGTTTGTGTGTAGAAATGGTCACCAGAAGGATCTCATCCAACAGAGTCAGAATTGATGGTGGTTAGTAAGCTATTGCGGTGAATAGGTGGGTTTGTGTGTAGGAAATGGTCACCAGAAGGATCTCATCCAACAGAGTCAAGAATTAGATGGTGGTAAGTAAGCTATATGCGGTGAAATAGGTGGGTTTGTGTGTAGATAATGGTCACCAGAAGGATCTCATCCAACACAGTCAGAATTGATGGTGGTAGTAAGCTATTACGATGAATAGGTGGGTTTGTGTGTAGAAATGGTCACCAGAAGGATCTCATCCAACAGAGTCAGAATTGATGGTGGTAAGTGTTCTATTGCGGTGAAATAGGTGGGTTTGTGTGTAGAAATGGTCACCAGAAGGATCTCATCCAACAGAGACAGAATTGATGGTGGTAAGTAAGCTATATGCGGTGAATAGGTGGGTTTGTGTGTAGAAATGGTCACCAGAAGGATCTCATCCAACACAGTCAGAATTTATGGTGGTAAGTAAGCTATTGCGGTGAAAAGGTGGGTTTGTGTGTAAAAATGGTCACCAGAAGGATCTCATCCAAAACAGAGTCAGAATTTGATGGTGGTAAGTAAGCTTTTGCGGTGAATAGGTGTGTTTGTGTGTAATAATGGTCACCAGAAGGATCTTATCCAACAGACAGAATTGATGGTGGTAAGTACTCTATTGCGGTGAAGAGGTGGGTTTGTGTGTAGAAATGGTCACCAGTAGGGATCTCATCCAACACAGTGAGAGTTGATTGTGGTCAGTAAGCTATTGCGGTGAATAGGTGTGTTTGTGTATAGAAATGGTCACCAGATGGAACTTTTCCAACACAGTCAGAATTTATTGCGGTAAGTAAGCTTTTGCGGTGAATAGGTGTGTTTGTGTGTTATAATGGTCACCAGAAGGATATCATCCAACAGTCAGAATTGATGGTGGTAAGTACTCTACTGCGATAAATAGGTGGGTTTGTTTGTAGAAATGGTCACCAGAAGTATCTCATCCAACAGAGTCAGAATTGATGGTGGTAAGTGAAGATGTTGCGGTGAATAGGTTGGTTTGTGTGTAGAAATGGTCACCAGAAGGATCTCATCCAACAGAGTCAGAATTAATGGTGGTAAGTAAGCTATTTGCGGTGAATAGGTGGGTTTGTGTGTAGAAATGGTCACCAGAAGGATCATCATCCAACAGAGTCAGAATTGATGGTGGTAAGTAAAGCTATTGCGGTGAATAGGTGGGTTTGTGTGTAGAAATGGTCACCAGAAGGATCTCATCCAACAGAGTCAGAATTGATGGTGGTAAGTAAGCTTTATCGGTGAATAGGTGGGTTTGTGTGTAATAATGGTCACCAGAAGGATCTCATCCAACAGTCAGAATTGATGGTGGTAAGTGTCAGCCATTGCGATAAATAGGTGGGTTTGTTTGTAGAAATGGTCACCAGAAGGATCTCATCCAACAGAGTCAGAATTGATGGTGGTAAGTAAAGCTATTGCGGTGAATAGGTGTGTTTGTGTGTAGAAATGGTCACCAGAAGGATCTCATCCAACAGAGTCAGAATTGATGGTGGTAAGTAAGCTATTGCGGTGAAAAGGTGGGTTTGTGTGTAGAAATGGTCACCAGAAGGATCTCATCCAACACAGTCAGAATTGATGGTGGTAAGTAAGCTATTGCGGTGAATAGGTGGGTTTGTGTGTAGAAATGGTCCCCAGAGGATCTTATCAAACACAGTCAGAATTGATGGTGGTAAGTAAGCTATTGCGGTGAATAGGTGGGTTTGTGTGTAGAAATGGTCACCAGAAGGATCTCATCCAACAGAGTACAGAATTGATGGTGGTAAGTAAGCTATTGCGGGTGAATAGGTGGGTTTTGTGTGTAATAATGGTCAACAGAAGGATCTCATCCAACAGAGTCAGAATTGATGGTTGTAAGTAAGCTATTTGCGGTGAAATAGGTGTGTTTGTATGTACTAATGGTCACCAGAAGGATCTCATCCAACAGAGTCAGAATTGATGGTGGTTAGTAAGCTATTGCGGTGAATAGGTGGGTTTGTGTTTATAAACGGTCACCAGAAGGATCTCATCCAACAGAGTCAGAATTGATGGTGGTAAGTAAGCTATTGCGGTGAATAGGTGGGTTTGTTTGTAGAAATGGTCACCAGAAGGATCTCATCCAACAGAGTCATAATTGATGGTGGTAAGTAAGCTATTGCGGTGAATAGGGTGGGTTTTGTGTGTAGAAATGGTCACCAGAAGGATCTTATCAACAGAGTCAGAATTTGATGGTGGTAAGTAAAGCTATTGCAGTGAATAGGTGGGTTTGTGTGTAGAAATGGTCACCAGAAGGATCTCATCCAAACAGAGTCAGAATTGATGGTGGTAAGTAAGCTATTGCGGTGAATAGGTGGGTTTGTGTGTAGAAATGGTCACCAGAAGGATCTCATCCAACAGAGTCAGAATTGATGGTGGTTAGTAAGCTATTGCGGTGAATAGGTGGGTTTGTGTAGTAATAATGGTCACCAGAAGGATCTCATCCAACAGAGTCAGAATTGATGGTGGTAAGTAAGCTATTGCAGTAAATAGGTGTGTTTGTGTGTAGAAATGGTCACCAGAAGGATCTCATCCAACAGAGTCAGAATTGATGGTGGTAATTAGCTTTTGCGGTGAATAGGTGGGTTTGTGTGTAGAAATGGTCACCAGAAGGATCTCATCCAACAGAGTCAGAATTGATGGTGGTAAGTAAGCTATTGCGGTGAAATAGGTGGGTTTGTGTGTAGAAACAGTCACCAGAAGGATCTCATCCGACAGAGTCAGAATTGAGTGTGGTTAGTACGCTATTGCGGTGAATAGGTGGGTTTGTGTGTAGAAATGGTCACCAGAAGGATCTCATCCAACAGAGTCAGAGATTGATGGTGGTAAGTAAGCTATTGCGGTGAATAGGTGCGTTTTGTGTGTAATAATGGTAAAACCAGAAGGATCTCATCCAACACGAGTCAGAATTGATGGCGGTTAGTAAGCTATTGCGGTGAATAGGTAAGTTTGTGTTTAATAATGGTCACCAGAAGGATCCCATCCAACAGAGTCTGAATTGATGGTGGTAAGTAAAGCTATTGCGGTGAATAGGTGGGTTTTGTGTGAAGGAAATGGTCACCAGAAGGATCTCATCCAACAGATTCAGAATTGATGGTGGTAAATAAGCTATTGCGGTGAATAGGTTGGTTTGTGTGTAGAAATGGTCACCAGAAGGAGCTCATCCAACAGAGTCAGAATTGATGGTGGTAAGTAAGCTATTGCGGTGAATAGATGGGTTTGTGTGTAATAATGGTCAGCAGAAGAATCTCATCCAACAGAGTCAGAATTGATGGTGCTAAGTAAGCTATTGCGGTGAAATAGATGGGTTTGTGTGTAGAAATGATCACCAGCATGATTTCATCCAACAGAGTCAGAATTGATGAGTGGTAAGTAAGCTATTGCTGTGAATAGGTGAGTTTGTGTATAGAAATGGTCATCAGAAGGATCTTTATCCAACAGAGTCAGAATTTATGGTGGTAAGTAAGCTTTGCGGTGAATAGGTGGGTTTGTGTGTAATAATGGTCACCAGAAGGATCTCATCCAACAGAGTCAGAATTGATGGTGGTAAGTAAGCTATTGCGGTGAATAGGTGGGTTTGTGTGTAGAAATGGTCACCAGAAGGATCTCATCCAACAGGGTCAGAATATGACGGTGGTAAGTGAGCTAGTGTGGTGAATAGGTGGGTTTGTGTGTAGATAATGGTCACCAGAAGGATCTCATCCAACAGTCAGAATTGATGGTGGTAAGTACTCTATTGCGATAAATAGGTGGGTTTATTTGTAGAAATGGTCACAAGAAGTATCTCATCCAACAGAGTCAGAATTGAAGGTGGTAAGTTAGCTGTTGCGGTGAAAAGGTGTGTTTGTGTGTAGAAATGGTCACCAGAAGGATCTCATCCAACAGATCAGAATTGATGGTGGTAAGTACTCTATTGCGGTGAAGAGGTGGGTGTGTGTGTAGAAATGGTCACCAGTAGGATCTCATCCAACACAGTCAGAGTTGATGGTGGTCAGTAAGCTATTGCGGTGAATAGGTGTGTTTGTGTGTAGAAATGGTCACCAGAAGGATCTTATCAAACACTGTCAGAATTTATTGTGCTAAGTAAGCTTTTGCGTTGAATAGGTGGGTTTGTGTGTGGAAATGGTCACCAGAAGGATCTCATCCAACAGAGACAGAATTGATGGAGTTAAGTAAGCTATTGCGGTGAATAGGTGGGTTTGTGTGTAATAATGGTCAACAGAAGGATCTCATCCAACAGAGTCAGAATTGATGGTGGTAAGTAAGCTTTTGCGGTGAATAGGTGTGTTTGTGTGTAATAATGGTCACCAGAAGGATCTCTCCAACAGATTCAGAATTGATGGTGGTTAGTAAGCTATTGCGGTGAATAGGTGGGTTTGTGTTTATAAATGGTCACCAGAAGGATCTCATCCAACAGAGTCTGAATTAATGGTGGTAAGTAAGCTATTGCGTTGAATAGGTGGGTTTGTTTGTAGAAATGGTCACCAGAAGGATCTCATCCAACAGAGACATAATTGATGGTGGTAAGTAAGCTATGGCGGTGAATAGGTGGGTTTTGGGTGTAATAATGGTCAACAGAAGGATCTCATCCAACAATGTCAGAATTGATGATGGTTAGTAATCTATTGCGCTGAATGGGTGGGTTACTGTATAGAAATGGTCATCAGAAGGATCTTGTCAACGCAGTCAGAATTTATTGTGCTAAGTAAACTATTGCAGTGAATAGGCGGGTTTGTGTGTAGAAATGGTCACCAGAAGGATCTCATCCAAAAGAGTCAGAATTGATGGTGGTAAGTAAGCTATTGCGGTAAATAGGTGGGTTTGTGTGTAGAAATGGTCACCAGAAGGATCTCATCCAACAGAGTCAGAATTGATGGTGGTTAGTAAGCTATTGCGGTGAATAGGTGGGTTTGTGTGTAATAATGGTCACCAGAAGGATCTCATCCAACAGAGTCAGAATTGATGGTGGATACTAAGCTATTGCGATAATAGGTGGGTTTGTGTGTAGAAATGGTCACCAGAAGGATCTCATCCAACAGAGTCAGAATTGATGGTGGTATGTTAGCTTTTGCGGTGAATAGGTGGGTTTGTGTGTAATAATGGTCACCAGAAGGATCTCATCCAACAGAGTCAGAATTGATGGTGTTAAGTAAGCTTTATCGGTGAAAAGTTGGGTTTGCGTGTAATTATGGTCACCAGAACGATCTCATCCAACATAGTCAGAATTGATTGTGGTAAGTTCGATATTGCGGTGGTTAGGTGAGTTTGTTTGTAGAAATTGTCACCAGAAGGATCTCATCCAACAGAGTCAGAATTGATGGTGGTGAGTTAGCTATTGCGGTGAAATAGGTGGGTTTGTGTGTAATAATGGTAACCAGAAGGATCTCATCCAACACAGTCAGAATTGATGGTGGTTAGTAAGCTATTGCGGGTGAATAGGTGGGTTTGTGTTTAATAATGGTCACCAGAAGGATCTCATCCAACAGAGTCTAGAATTGATGGTGGTAAAGTAAGCTATTGCGGTGAATAGGTGGTTTGTGTGAAGGAATGGTCACCAGAAGGATCTCATCCAACAGATTCATAATTGATGGTGGTAAGTAAGCTATTGCGGTGAAATAGGTGGGTTTGTGTGTAATAATGGTCACCAGAAGGATCTCATCCAACAGAGTCAGAATTGATGGTGGTAAGTAAGCTATTGCGGTGAATAGATGGGTTTGTGTGTAATAATGGTCACCAGAAGGATCTCATCCAACAGAGTCAGAATTGATGGTGGTAAGTAAGCTATTGCGGTGAATAGATGGGTTTGTGTGTAGAAATGATCACCAAGAAGGATTTCATCCAACAGAGTCCGAATTGATGATGGTAAGTAAGCTATTGCGGTGAATAGGTGGGTTTGTGTATAGAAATGGTCATCAGAAGGATCTCATCCAACAGAGTCAGAATTGATGGTGGTAAGTAAGCTTTTGCGGTGAATAGGTGTGTTTGTGTGTAGAAATGGTCACCAGAAAGGATCTCATCCAACAGAGTCAGAATCGATGGTGGTTAGTAAGCTATTGCGGTGAATAGGTGGGTTTGTGTGTAGAAATGGTCACCAGAAGGATCTCATCCAACAGAGTCAGAATTGATGGTGGTAAAGTAAGCTATTGCGGTGAAATAGGTGGGTTTGTTTGTAGAAATGGTCACAAGAAGTATCTCATCCAACAGAGTCAGAATTGATGGTGGTAAGTAAGCTATTGCGGTGAAAAGTTGTGTTTGTGTGTAGAAATGGTCACTCAGAAGGATCTCATCCAACAGAGTCAGAATTGATGGTGGTAAGTAAGCTATTGCGGTGAAGAGGTGGGTGTGTGTGTAGAAATGGGTACCAGTATAGGATCTCATCCAACAGAGTCAGAATTGATGGTTGTAAGTAAGCTATTGCGGTGAATAGGTGTGTTTGTGTGTAGAAATGGTCACCAGAAGGATCTTATCAAACAGAGTCAGAATTGATGGTGGTAAGTAAGCTATTGCGGTGAATAGGGTGGGTTTGTAGTGTGGAAATGGTCACCAGAAGGATCTCATCCAACAGAGTCAGAATTGATGGTGGTAAGTAAGCTATTGCGGTGAATAGGTGGGTTTGTGTGTAGAAATGGTCACCAGAAGGATCTCATCCAACAGAGTCAGAATTGATGGTGGTAAGTAAGCTATTGCGGTGAATAGGTGTGTTTGTGTGCAGAAAATGTCACCAGAAGGATCTCATCCAACAGAGTCAGAATTGATGGTGGTAAGTAAGCTATTGCGGTGAATAGGTGGGTTTGTGTGTATAAATGGTCACCAGAAGGATCTCATCCAACAGAGTCAGAATTGATGGTGGTAAGTAAGCTATTGCGGTGAATAGGTGGGTTTGTGTGTAGAAATGGTCACCAGAAGGATCTCATCCAACAGAGTCAGAATTGATGGTGGTAAAGTAAGCTATTGCGGTGAATAGGTGGGTTTGTGTGTAGAAATGGTCACCAGAAGGATCTCATCCAACAGAGTCAGAATTGATGGTGGTAAGTAAGCTACTGCGGTGAATAGGTGGGTTTGTGTGTAGAAATGGTCACCAGAAGGATCTCATCCAACAGAGTCAGAATTGATGGTGGTAAAGTAAGCTATTGCGGTGAATAGGTGGGTTTGTGTGTAGAAAATGGTCACCAGAAGGATCTCATCCAACAGAGTCAGAATTGATGGTGGTAAGTAAGCTATTGCGGTGAAATAGGTGGGTTTGTGTGTAGAAATGGTCACCAGAAGGATCTCATCCAACAGAGTCAGAATTGATGGTGGTAAGTAAGCTATTGCGTTAAATAGGTGGGTTTGTGTGTATGAAATCGGTCACCAGAAGGATCTCATCCAACAGAGTCAGAATTGATGGTGGTATAGTAAGCTATTGCGGTGAATAGGTGGGTTTGTGTGTAGAAATGGTCACCAGAACGATCTCATCTAACAGAGTCAGAATTGATGGTGGTAAGTAAGCTTTGCGGTGAATAGGTTGGTTTGTGTGTAGAAATGGTCACCAGAAGGATCTCATCCAACAGAGTCAGAATTGATGGTGGTAAGTAAGCTACTGCGGTGAATAGGTGGGTTTGTGTAGAAAATGGTCACCAGAAGGATCTCATCCAACAGAGTCAGAATTGATGGGTGGTAAGTAAGCTATTTGCGGTGAATAGGTGGGTTTGTGTGTAGAAATGGTCACCAGAAGGATCTCATCCAACAGAGTCAGAATTGATGGTGGTAAGTAAGCTATTGCGGTGAATAGGTGGGTTTGTGTAGAAATGGTTACCAGAAGGATCTCATCCAACAGAGTCAGAATTAATGGTGGTAAGTAAGCTATTGCGGTGAATAGGTGGGTTTGTGTGTAGAAATGGTCACCAGAAGGATCTCATCCAACAGAGTCAGAATTGATGGTGGTAAAGTAAGCTATTGCGGTGAAATAGGTGGGTTTGTGTGTAGAAATGGTCACCAGAAGGATCTCATCCAACAGAGTCAGAATTGATGGTGGTAAGTAATCTATGGCGTTGAATAGGTGGGTTTGTGTGTAAAAATGGTAACCAGAAATATCTCATCCAACAGAGACGGAATTGATGGTGGTAAGTAAGCTATTGCGGTGAAAAGGTGGGTTTGTGTGTAGAAATGGTCACCAGAAGGATCTCATCCAACAGAGTCAGAATTGATGGTGGTAAGTAAGCTATTGCGATGAATAGGGGGGTTTGTGTGTAAAAATGGTCACCAGAAGGATCTCATCCAACAGAGTCAGAATTAATGGTGGTAAGTAAGATATTGCGGTGAATAGGTGGGGTTGTGTGTAGAAATGGTCACCAGAAGCATCTCATACAACATAGTCAGAATTAATGTTGGTAAGTAAGCTATTGCAGTAAATAGGTGGGTTTGTGTGTAGAAATGGTCACCAGAAGGATCTTATCCAAAAGAGACAGAATTGATGGTGGTAAGTAAGCTATTGCGGTGAATAGGTGGGTTTGTGTGTAGAAATGGTCACCAGAAGGATCTCATCCAACAGAGTCAGATTTGATGTTGGTAAGTAAGCTATTGCGGTGAATAGGTGGGTTTGTGTATAGAAATGGTCACCAGAAGGATCTCATCAACAGAGTCAGAATTGATGGTGGTTAGTAAGGTATTGCGGTGAATAGGTGGGTTTGTGTGTAGAAATGGTCACCAGAAGGATCTTATCCAACAGAGTCAGAATTGATGGTGGTAAGTAAGCTACTGCGGTGAATAGGTGGGTTTGTGTGTAGAAATGGTCACCAGAAGGATCTCATCCAACAGAGTCAGAATTGATGGTGGTAAGTAAGCTATTGCGGCGAATAGGTGTGTTTGTTTGTAGAAATGGTCACCAGAAGGATCTCATCGTACAGAGTCAGAATTGATGGTGGTAAGTAAGCTACTGCGGTGAATAGGTAGGTTTGTGTGTAGAAATGGTCACTAGAAGGATCTCATCCAACAGAGTCAGAATTGATGGTGGTAAGTAAGCTATTGCAGTGAATAGGTGGGTTTGTGTGTAGAAATGGTCACCAGAAAGGATCCCATCCAACGAGTCAG
>WEDG01014838.1:0-18404 GCA_017591395.1 Schistocephalus solidus | reverse complement strand
CATTTATATATATATATATATATATATATATATATATATATATAATAGTGTATTGGCTCACCGATCTGCTTAAGGAACATTTATGTTCCGTTGTGACCCTGGAACTCAGACTAGAGTACTCACAGGCAGTCGCATAGCGACGTGTAGCATATGTTGATAATGTGGAACCGACAAAGACAAGGGGAGACCTGAATGGCCATTTCTGGCTTATTAGCCGTCATCAGCCAGTGTAGAACTCCTGGGATTCGAACCCGCGACCTTTGGTATTTGAGTCGAACGCTTTACCATTGAGCGGTAGGTGTTCCACACTTGGGATTGGGTATGACTGGCTGATGACGGCTAATAAGCCAGAAATGGCCATTCCGGTCTCCCTTGTCTTTGTCGGTTCCACATTATCAACATATGCTACACGTCGCTATGTGACTGCCTGTGAGTACTCTAGTCTGAGTTCCAGGGCACAACGGAACATAAATGTTCCTTAAGCAGATTGGTGAGGCATACACTATCATCATATTCCCGATCGCCACCGACAAAGCAACGAGCCCGTGGCTCAATGGTAGTGCGTTCGACTCAAATACCAAAGGTCGCGGGTTCGAATCCCAGGTGTTCCACACTTGGGATTGGGTATGACTGACTGATGACGGCTAATAAGCCAGAAATGGCCATTCCGGTTTCCCTTGTCTTTGTCGGTTCCACATTATCAATATATATATATATATATATATATATATATATATATATGCAGAATAACATGACCGACAAAGACAAGGGAGACAGGAATGTCCATTTCTGGCTTATTAGCCGTCATCTGCCAGCCATACCCAATCCCAGGTGCTGCGGCGCCCGAGCCTCGAACTCGCGACCTAGTTGGGCAGAAGTCCAACGTTCTACCCACTGCGCCACGAGCTCGTTGTCTTGCCGGTTTTGATCGGGAATATTGACAATGGTAATGGGGCGCTCACCGATCGCAGTCTCCCTTGTCTTTGTCAGTCATGTTATTCTGCCTATATACCTAGCTGCCTTACGGCTGCTGGCGGGGCTTGCGAGTTAGCCCCAAGGCACAACGGGACGAGTGAGTCCTGTAAGCGATCGGTGAGCGCCCCATTACCATATATATATATATTATTCGAAATATTGTCCGCTGGTAGCTATAAAATTTTCTAATCTTTCGGGTAAAAAAATGGATTCCGCAGCATAAAAACTGCCGATCTTTGGTGGAAGTCCATTTATCGAGACCATTTTTCACTTCCTTATACGAACTGAACCGCTGCTCAGCAAGGCTATGTTGCATCTGGTGACGTAGTGTCTCGAGAATATGGCGGGTGGAGTAGGAGTTTACAGCGAAGTGCTTCCACAGTTTTCTTCACTCGTTGTGCGTCAGCTTCTCATGTCTGCCCATTTTATATGCAGTGCTCGGCTCAGATTTCTTACTGGCTGTTAATATCGCTTCTCAGTAATATTTTCAGATGGTTTCAGCAGTCCCTTTTTGGACCCAGCAGATATACAGTATATCTTTGTCTCCACGAATATTTGGCTTTGGCGTTTATGTTGATGGTGGGCTGGGCGCCGTACGGGTTTTTAAATTTTGAATTTACCATAACGGAGGCATTTTCGCCGCCAGACACTATTCGATGCAAAAATAAATTTCTCTAGTGCAAAATTTCATACGCGGCTTTACACTTTTCTATTTATCTTTCAGTCAATTCGTGCAGTACCCGAGTTCTGCGTTTTTGTATCATCCCAGAGGTATTGAAATGTTTTCGAACAGTACATCTGCCAACTCTTAATGCTCCCGATATTTCTTTAAACGTTTGCCATAGATCGTGACAGACTAACTCCTCCAATCCCTCATCTTTACATTTTTCGCGCTCTCCAGAGCGTTCCTTATCTTCTATCTTAAAATTATCACTTTTAAAGCGTTCAGACCATTTCCTCCGTGTTCTTTCAAAGAAAGCACGATCAACCTAAGCTTCCTTAAGTAAACGATGTCCTTCGGCAGTGTGTTTTCTCAAATTAAATCAAAAAGCATTGCGTCTCGCAAGTGCTTCTTTTTTGGTATAAAAGGTTCCATCTGCCCTATAATAAAAGACTTGTTCAAACGCTCTAACAAAATGCCGTCAACTAAGCCTGACTACTTGATGCAGGTGCTTTATAACACCTGTTTTCTCGTTGTTAGTTGGATGAAAGCAGTACATATTAAAATATTTAATACAAATCGTCTCGCTTAAAAATCAGGTTAATCTCTGAAAGTGACCCGATCCTGGTAAAATATTTTCAGCTAGTAACGTCTTGTAAGTCACTGTCTCTTGCAAAATCTACATTTTAACTGATTGAGTAAGTGAGTGTTGAACCGTTTATCCAGCTCGTTCAAAACGCTTCCTGCGAGTTATGGTCGAGCCCATTTTCAGTCAGTTTATTCTTACTGGCTTATTTTCTTACTATGGTTCTCCCTTTAGTATTATTTTGAGGGTCTAATTCCTATCCGCTTTTTGATGATAGTGGCAGGGCTACATCGCCCTAAATCTGCGTACATCAATTTTGTCAGCTTTGGAGAAAACCAGGCTAAAATGTATTCTTTCGGATGGGGGAGCTTCTGGGTACGCTTATGAGTACCCACCCTCACCCCCGGTATAAAAGATGACATTGCACTAAATTAAAGTTTGGATTAGGGTTGGAGGTTAGCGTAAGGGTCAGTATTGGGGGCCAAGATTAGGACATGGGAATATTTACCCCCAGGAATTTACCAGAACCGCACCCGTAGTACAAGTGGAGTACTTATATCCGTGTCCAACCCTTAGGAATTTCAGCATTTCTCATCTTCTTCACCCCTCGACACAAATCGAAATTTATGCTTACGCAGAACTTGACACTAAAAGTACAAATCGCACATTGCAGCCGGTCAGTCACTTGCGCTCTAGCTCACTCCAGACTCACTTCCCCCGCGTGCGCCGCTAAAGGCAACTGTCTAGTCTGATGGGCGTTGTCCAGGCCCGGGTATCTTGAACTTTGGACTCGCAGTTGCGTTTTTCTTCTACTTCTGTCACGCATCTCCAGCAGTCTTTTAATAATGATTCAGACATTAGATAATAAAGCCCGTGCTCTTCCCATGAGTTGAACGTTTTTTATGGAGGCTGACTATAGAAAGTGGAAAATCAACGCCACCGGAAAGTTTCCTTTTTTCGATGAGATTGAATCTCCTAATTAACATCCGGTGTTCTATCGCTCAGCTATTAAAGCTACACCTGTCGTCTGTATAAAGTAACCATTGGGCTCCTCTTTCAGACACCTACCACGAGCCTACTTGTGACCAAAGTGAATTTCTGCTGGGTTTGCAAAACACATCCTGTATGTGCCCCTCTAGTTTCAACTTTTCTATGATCAGTTGTCCTAAATATGTTTTCTAAGTATTACTGTTGAGCACAGTAAGTACTTGTGGGTTGGACGGAAGGAGCTGACCTCGCACTGGGACCATCTATTCATCTACTGAGCTTCCGTTGTCATGCAGCAGTCAATTGTTGGGATGGTATCAGCAATGGAATAACTGCAGTGATATTGTCCTATTGGCTGATGACCCCCACCCGCCACCCCATATACCTGTTAATTGTTCTCTTGCCCCTGATGCTGTCTCTGAACACTAGACAAATAAGCAAATGCTTACCGTGCTCGTCTAGTCTTCTTTTTCCTGGAACTCGAAAACTTAGTCTCCATTGGCTAAATGAATTTTTCATTAATATAAAAATAGCCGTACACCAATTCATTTGCTTCCGAGTGGGGAGGGGAGTGCAAGCAGGCTCCAGAGGGTCACAAACAATCTACCACCTGGCAGTTCGACCGTCGATTTCGACGAGGTCCACCGTATGCTCTACACCAGGCGGTGCAGGGACGGTGACTTGCGCTTGAATTAGTTTTAAGTGATAGTAGCCTTGCGCTGCATCTACCGCACTCTCTCCTCCTCCCCCCACCTGAGCCTGGTGTCAAGACGGAGTCAAGAAGACCGGAGGCGGGAGAAGACGCAGGTGGCTGGCGCGGCTGGGTCCCCTAAGTCCAAGCCGCCCCTAGGCGTGCCACCACACCTCCATGTTCGGCATTTGTTATGGGAGCGCAACCCGAATAACGCCTGCCGTGCCCTAATGTGGCCCCCGTGTTGGTCCAACGCATCTACCACGTGGCCCGTTTAGGGGGCACACTACCACCTACCAGCCCAGAGGCGGCTGAGAGTTGGTAGCCGGGGAAGTCCGATGGGCTGCGGGTATGTGTATGCCACTTTAGGGTGAATTGAGGCGAATGTTCGCATTCCCGGTGTACGTATAAGTGGGCAAGAAGAAGAAGACGGCTGTTCGATGGCCAGAACCGTTTCTTTATTCATCTGAGCTTTCAACATTTACCAGGAGTCCAGGGTCAGACATAAAATCGGCAACAAAACAAGCAACATTTATAGGGATAGAAGTCAGTCAACCATCTAACTTTCTTAGGGCCGCCTTGGGACATCACTAGCCTCTGCCAACTACCGTAAGCTTCACTTAGCCTTTAAGGCAATATATAAATTGGTATAACTCCTACTCTGGTCATCTCACCTTTTTATATCCTTCTGACACCAAGTACCTTTTGTTTTAGTTTGGGCCAGCGACTTCCTACCTTCTCTGGTTATTCGCCGGGAGTTGAGCCAACGTGACTACTTCTCCCGTTCTGCAGGGAAAGTTCTCTTACTGGATTACCTGGAACAGGAACTACAGTTTATGGCGCGATGCAAAGAATCCGGTGCACAAACCCATCGCATCGTGGCAATGAACGAGGAGTGGGTGTGTCTTGTGCCCTGGTGGGCGGTCTGGCCCTTCGAAACTATGTTACTACCACGTCGACCCCAGATCTACCGTCTGGACGACCTTCAGCCTCATGAAGTCTCCAGCCTGGCCGCTCTCCTCTCCCAGGTGTTGACCTGTTATGATAACCTGTTCAAAACCAGCTGCCCATACTCCTTCGGCTGGTATCAGACGCCGCTGCAGTCTTCCAAGCCGGAAGAGAAGTGCTACTGGCAGTTGCACGGACTCTTTTTGCCCCCACTGCTGCGTTCTGCAACTGTTAAGAAATTCATGGTGGGCTACGAGCTCCTCGCGGAAGCACAGCGTGACCTGACGCCTGAGAAGGCGGCTGAGATGCTTCGTAACGCCGCCGGTGTCCATTATCTAAAGGCGGGGAACCTATAATTATCCCTCCCTCCCTGACTCCCTCCTTCTACCTGCTTCTTTGATTAGCAGAATTTTACTAATTTTTATAAAGTACGAAAAACGCTTGTAATAATAATTTCTCTGTCAACAAGACGGAGAGGGGCTCACACGCTGGCAACGCTTATTCTTCCTGATATATCGAAATCAAAATAAAGCTCCATTGTCGGCGGATATGTTTGCAACACGCAGCAGAATTTATCGGTGTACGTCATCCGCTGCTCGGCTGCTGGTCAAAGACCATACATATGGCTGACAATGGCCTCGCGTAACCTATCAGTGGGATCGGGAAGAGGGTGGGGAGACTACCGAGACATGCTTTAGTATAACTGTCGCTGGCCTAGCTAGTACCTGTGCTGTAAATATGGTAAAATAATTACATAGATTATACTGCAGCCAGTTGGTACCTTTGTGATTATTGCACGGTTGAGTCCGCAGTGGCTGATGGTTTCGGCTCAAATATTCATATAAAATTTTTGGACCGAGCCTGTGAAGGTTTGTTCCGAAGGATACACTCCAGGATTCGCACGTTTTACTTCTCGCAAAATTAAAGAAGGCCAGTGTTACTGGCGTTTAAACTATCGCTATTGCTCTGTGCGTTCATTTATTGCCTACCCTCGATTGCCGTCGATTGATGAGATGCTGTGTTTTATGCCAACGTTCCCGCGGTTGTTGCTTTCGGGCAATTCTTCTTCATCCTCGAAGGCGAACGTGCGTCCTGCTGTGCCACAATGTTCTGCCTCCGAAAAAAATATTTCCACCCTTTTGAACACCTTAGTGTATTCTCCGGTGCGCCTTTGTAGTCGCTTGACAACAGCTACACTAAAGTCGATAAAGAAAGTATGTCGTCTCACTACATGACAGAGTATTCTTCAATCCCACTATCTGTTCCCATTCTTTTGCTGCTGGTTTGTGGACCGAATCCCGAGTGTATTTTTACCGCGAGCTTCTGTTCTATAGGATGGAGTTGCTAGACTGGAACAGACACGTGCTTGAAATGAACACAAGTGAAAGGGATTGACCTGAGCTAAACTAACCTCTCAATCAATCCTCCTTCAGTGACAGCACTTGGTCGAAATAACCAATGAGGATGCATAACAGTAGCGGGACTTACGACATTTCGGCGGTCGATTTCGTCTGGGTTCACCATATGCCCCACATCACATTGGCGCAGTGGGCGGACTGGTAGCCGAACATACAACGAGAAACTCTTTTCTACATGTACCAAGTTCTGGCAGGTGCCTCGCATTACCTAGTCTACCTTTTATACAAGTTCATCTGATGCGGAAGTACGTTGACCAATCCCAGTTGCTTCTTTCTACGGATCAAAACCAGTTTGCACGGTCGAGGCCACTGCACTTAGTAGGGTTTTGTAGACTTGCAGATAAGAACTGGGTGCCAGTTATCGTCAGATGGAAAGAACCTCAGGGCGGTCGGGCATTTCACTAGTGTCAACCTATCTAGTCGTCTTACTCTCTGGCACGCCCGTATCTTCCAGTCATACTTTTAGCATGGTTGTCTGCTCATCCATAAAATATTATTGTGACTTTTTCAAATGTCATCCGATGGTGACAGTCCATATCCTGCCCTCTCGTCTGCTTGCCTCCACGCCCACGCCCGTTCGACACTATGTAACCGGTTTTTGGCAGGTGTAGTGAATGCAGTCCGATTAAAATCTACAATCGCGTCGGTGTCCTAAGCTCTAATTCCAGCTTCATGACTTGGAAAAAAGAGCAGTAAAAACAAGGCAAGTTGGTCTTTTGGTTCGGATCTTCCTAGCGGGAACTCGGACTTCTTTTGAAGTGTGTTCATACAAAGGCTAAAGCCACCGAGCGGCCGCTGGATTCTTGCCGAGTTGGATTGGTCTGGGAGGGTTGGCCGCTGTTATAATTACAGGTGGCTGCGTTAAATTCCAGAAGGGGTTAGGGGTTAAGGGGAGGAAACGAAGATATTTGCCCTCCGGGAATTTAGCTCAAGGCCGCTTGTGGTACGGAAGGTATTTGCGCGAGGTCGAGAACGGAATGATGGGTTCGAAATACTCTGCGTTGCCTCTACGTTTTAAAATTGTTTATCGATGCATCATCCATTGAGTTCTTCTCACCTTTTAGTTTCAGTCGTAATCGTGCATCCTTTGCTACATTTTGTGAATTTTCTGCCATCTGTGTAATGCTGACTTTTGGCATATCACTGCGTTCTAGGCATATTACACTATCATATCATATTATATATATATATATATATAATATATAATATATATATATATATTATATATATATTATATATATATAATATATATATATATACTATATATATATATATATATATATATATATATATATATATATATATATATATATATATATATATATATATATACCTATCTATATATATATATATAAAATATATAATGACTCAGCAACCACCGATGAGCCGTGCACGGACAGGGATTCAAACGAGGGACGAGAAACAGGCATGCGGGTCCGGTACACCAAACGCAGGGCAATGCAGACGAGGTCAATGACACTTGCCATCCCGACACAGCCCCCAGGCGAGGCGAGGGAGAATAAAAATCAATGATCAACCGGGACCGGCAACTAACTCCCCACCCCCCCCCTGCAGTGCATCCTGCACGAATAGCTGTGAAACCAGCATGTTCCAGAACCCATAAATACTGTGAGGCGCCGTACTGAACCTACCTCCGACGATGGAATCTTGTTTTGATTTTGAAACGTCAGGATATTAAACCCTATTGTTCCCGTGATCGCCTCTTCTTCTGATATATATATATATATATATATATATATATATATATATATATATATATATATATATATATATATATATATATATATCATTCGACATTCTAACCATTTTAATTCTAGTCATATTACGCTTGCTTTATAATGCACCTTTTTCGAGGACCAGTGGGAGTACATCTTTCGTGACCCTATCTTCTGCCTTCAATTTCCCATGGATTTTTCCAGAGTTGTGGGGGATTTGGCGGAAGCAATCCGGCTACACTATGTTCGTATATATTGCGACGGGAAAAATTGGTGCCCGGATGTTAAGCATACAAGTTAATGTGCACCGTATCTGCGCATTTTTGATATCTTGTCTCTACATGTCTAACGAGCTGTTCTGGATGTCGAAAGCACACGCTTCTAAAGGGTTGTTAATATGTTGGCCTTTTGACTTAATCTGTCATCTACATTCTGTGATTTTTGCTGAAATCCACGTGCGCGTTTTGTGGCACTGACCACATATAGAAGTGAGTTGACCACTGAAAATATAGAGCCGTCAAATAAGAAATTTTTAGTGAGGCATATGGTCATTCCCTTATTTTTTGGTAGAAATTTGTCACATATATTTTCCCTTCCTGGATCAATTTGCCCTTTGTTTTTCCTTATTCTTATTTAAAGATGGAAAAGCTAGAAATTGGTACAATCATGAAATATGAGTTCTTGCGTTAAAATACAGCCTCACAGACATCTCAGAATATTAATGCTGTATTCCGCTATAACATACCTACAGAGCAGGCAGTATCATCATGATTTTCGAACTTTTGTTCATATAACTTTGACGTCACGAATGAGCCATGTGGTCAGCCAGAATGAAAGCTAGATAACGACTGACTGGAAGTCTCCGTCGAGCCAGATCTCTCTAAAAGTGCACATGCATTACCGTTGAAGTTTAATGTTAGCAAGCAAACAATATTTAATCGCCTAACTGAAGTGGGTGAGTGGAAAAAAGTGGTATATGTAGGTTCCACATGAACTTAATAAAAAGCGGAAACAACAATGTTTGTATGCTTGCATGACGCTGCTTTCTCGTCAGCAAAATGATTCCTTTGAATGGAATGGTAACGTTTGATGAGAAATGGATCCGATGAAATAACCGTAAACCTTCGGCACAGTGGTTAGAGGAGAAATTGTCAAAACACAGCTGAAAGCGTAATATTCATCAAATGAAGCTGATGCTGCGCGTATGGTGGTCTGACGAAGGTGTGATCCATTGTGAGTTCATTAAACCTAGCTCGTCTATCACGACAGAAGTGTGCTGCAAGCTACTGAACCAAATGCTGCAAATCTTAAAGAAAAGCTGACTGGATTGGTCAACGTATCGACTCTTATTCTATCACACGACAACACAAGACTAACCGTCGATTTTTGTGATGGCCACCGTGTGCTCCACAGTTTGGTGGTGCAGGGACGGTAACTTTTGCGTGGGTTAGTTTTAAGTGATGGGCTTTAGCCAGTACACTCTTTCTCTCTCTTCTGTCCCTCTTTTTGTGCCCGGGTGTTAAAACAGAGTCAAAGAAGACTGGGGACGGGGTCGGGCGCTGGTGGCTAGTGTAACGCCTGGTTCGGATCCCACGGAGTGGAAGTGCCATAGAGTCATGTTGCGGAAGGAGCCACTGCAGCCTGACTCTCAGTCCGCCAGTCACCCACACACACATTGGGCTGACCACGCGTTGCGAGATTCCCGTCAGTTGGTAACCTTCCAAGCCACGGCTTTTTAGCGCACCGTGATAGTTTCAATCGCCACAGATTGTTTATAGTGAGAAAAATGCACTGAGCTGTCAACATCATTTTTCTGTTCCTATTCACAGGCATCAATCACCGTCCGAGCCGGTTAGTGGCTTTGATGCGGGAGATGGGCATGGTAGACGCACACACAACACCGGGGATCCTCACAAGGTACGACTCACCGGTTGAAGCGGTTACCCGAGCTGTGGCTGCTAGACAGTGCCTAGCTGCGCTGGAGCCAAAAAGAAGAGTTGGGGGCTAGTTAGGGACTGCTACGAGCAGCCATCAGTAATCTGATGCAACCTTTGACCTTTCGCGGTGGAGGTCCGTAGTTAGACACCCCTACACGCCACAACGCTCGACCGATAGTTCGACCGTCGATTTCGACGATGTCCACCGTACGCTCCACAGAAGGGTGGTACAGGGACGGTGACTTGCGCGTGAATTAGTTTTAAGTGATAGTAGCCTTGCGCTGCAGCTACTGCACTCTCTCCTCCTTCCCCACCTGAGCCCTGTGTCAAGACAGAGTCAAGAAAACTGGAGGCGGAGAGGACGCAGGTGGCTGGCGCGGCTGGGTCCCTGAGTCCAAGCCACCCCTAGGCGTGCCACCACACCTCCATGTTCGGCATTTGTTATGGGAGTGCAACCCGAATAACGCCTGCCGTGCCCTAATGTGGCCCCGTGTTGGTCCAACGCATCTGCCACGTGGCCTGTTTAGGGGGCACTACAACGCTCGACTTACACACGCAAAAATGACAGTGGCATAACACCAGGAGTTGGAGTTGGAAGGTCTCCATCATCCACCATAATCGCCAGACCATCCCTCCTCTTCTTCCTCCTCCTAATTTCCTCCTCCTCCACCACCACTTCCTCCGGAATTTGGATACCTTTTTCATCGGAAAGCACTTCAAGTCCGTCAAGGTCGGAAAACACGCCTTCAAAATTTCATTATCTCAATTATCAGGCTTCTATACCACCGGACTGAACAAGATACAGCTGAAGTGGCAAAAGTGCACTGTCAATATGGGTGTATACCCTGATGAATAAAACTATTCCTTGTAAATATAAATCCTTAACAAATTTTGTTTTTTCAACAAATAACAAAATTCAAGACTTAATAGGATTACGAGCATTATGTTAACGAATACCAGAGAGGGAAATGACTCAGCTCCTCGGATATCAAGGTCTGTCTTGTGGGTATTGAAAGGTACAATGATCGACAAGATAGTTAGCAAATCACAGTTCAGGGAAAGAAAAATATGTGACAAGCTTCGCTGAAGCCAGCAAGCTCAGTAAGCAGTTGGCGCAAAACCGTCTCTTCTGAGTGTGCGTGACAGTTGCTGAGCCCCATCGTTTAGCCTGTGCGTTTCTTCGTCTGCAGCCAATCAGCAATGTAAGCAGCGCCGATCGGCTATGAGCCCTCGACAAAGCTGCTAAAAAGTCTCGGATGGTCCCAGCAGGTGCTTGAGAGGAAGCGTGAGGGCAGACAGAGTGAGGCGTGGAGTAAAAAGGTCACGTTAGCGATCATGGGAGCTGAGTGTCACATGGAGGTATAGGATGCTCCGTTGGCAAATATCCATCCCGTGTACTCACTATAGACGCCGATACTGAATGAATCAGATCAGATATCAACAACTGGCTCTTGCATTGAGACAGCGTCCCTTTGAATCATACATAACGCAAATTCACCTGGCGCCCATAAACAAATTTCTGGCAAACAGGCTGTGAGCCGCTCTTAATCGTGGAAATGACGTTTGTTAATGCTCGAGACCATGCGTAAGATGCCTCGAGCGATTCAAATTAAAGTGATAAGCTGTCTTAAAAGCAAACCCGCTGGAGGAGTATGCTTAAAGTTAACATTAAACTTTATGTGATTCACAGGCGTCTTCAGCTCAATCCATCTATAATATAATATATGCGGGCGTGGTAATTTTTCGGCGAATGTGACTGATCTGAACCTTGGGAATGATAGAAAGCCTTAAGTGATAAAGGACCACGGTTCCAAGTTCTTACCGGGAAATGAAGCTCACAGAGTCGATAGATTCAAATGAAAGCGTGACTGGTGGCGCGAATGACGCGTTCATAAATTTTCAGCCAATAAGAGCGATAATTTTTCTTTGAATAAGAGCAAGGATATCTTATGAGTAGTCAATTAATCTCATTTAGAATCAAAAGGTTGTAAACAGAGCGAAGGAGGTTAGCGGCGAGTTAAATTTCAGCTTCAGGGAATGCTAAATTCGTGTGGTTTCTCATGCATGAGCCCATTCACCTTGAAAATTAAACGGGTTAACAATATGTTAGTCCCGAGCCAGTTGTTCTTACTAACTTCTGACTGATCCGAAGGTAGGGACAGGCAGCTTGTGACGCTAGTAGATTGACTTGGCGATTGGCTGAGTTGACTTCTGCTCCCTATATCATGCTAAATCCTGAGTATTTTACGCCTTTAACTTTGCCCTGTTTAAGGCGAAGTGATGCCTCCTCTAGGCGCGCATGC
The DNA here is from genome assembly GCA_017591395.1 of Schistocephalus solidus. Lineage (NCBI taxonomy): Eukaryota > Metazoa > Platyhelminthes > Cestoda > Diphyllobothriidea > Diphyllobothriidae > Schistocephalus > Schistocephalus solidus. The sequence continues at coordinate 6,162 of WEDG01014838.1, read as the reverse complement.
GCAATTTATTTTGCCATTGCCTAGTTCCGTCGTTCCTCGATACGGTCGTTGAACTAGCATGCCACAGTAATCACCGGGTACTCATTGTAAACATAATATTATAAGCTATAACTGAAATGTTTACAGGTGAGATTCTGGTTCTTAGCCGTTATCTGTGTCCCTGCAGGACACAAATGCAGCCGAGCGCTCAGTAGCCGAAGTCAGCGCGGAAACCACAAAGGCAGCGCTGGGGACCATAGATGACCAGAGCAAGAGATAAAAGAGGTCAGTAGTAACTAACATTAACAGGCCAAGTATCAATCTGAACTGGTTTCCAACTTGTGATACACACTTGCACCTATTTGCCTAGCTTTGTATACAACGAAAAACGTCAGAGGGAAAATTCCAATTACCTTTATTTTTAAATTTCCAAAATGCTGATTGATTTCGACCAATTCTAAAGGGAAGGAACATCAATTCCTGGAACAGGTAGTCTGTTTATTTCTGATTTTTATGATCCAGTGGTTCCTTGTTCCTATAGCTTGCGTTATTGTGGTTGTACTGTGGGTCATCATCTTAGGCTAACAGTCTTCCGGGAACCTCTACTCTTTGTCTATGTGACGTTGCAACCCGAAAGACGCGTTGCCGGTAAAGCTCAAACTAGCATAGTGCCCCCGACGTTTGGTCCAGACGCAGGCTGCCAGGCTCTGGCGTGGTAGGGCTGAACTCTACAACGCTTCGACCGTTTGTACTGCATGCAAATGTACAGTGGCGAGTCAACGTTGACTGGACGAAGGATTCAGGACGATCTTATCCACCATGTCAGAGCAAGACACATCCCTTTCTCAACTCAATTTCTTCCTCGGGCTCTCGGGTTAGTCAGTCCAAATACATTTCCCTGACCTCGTTTCTCCAGCGCACCACTAAAATCAAAGACCTGGATTTCGCAGAGAAATTTGGATTTCGTGTTGGTACGCCTATACGATGCGAATTTTTGTGACATTTTAAGGGTGATACAGCGCGCAAACATTTATCTTTAAGTCGCCTCATAGTACTCGTACACAAGGTCTATCTTTTAGTTCGCTCTCTTTTCAGTAGTTTCATTTCAGGGCGCACGTGGGCACCATGCGAGGAGAGAGTGTGGTGAAATTTTTGCGGGGATGCATAGTGACATAACTATTCTCTTAGTACCAGATGCTAAATTCGCGCAAAGTAGGGTCGAATGTGCGCAGTGTTACGGCACGCACTATCTAGTCCATGCGCATTTGACGTAAAGACATCGTCGAAATCGACGGTCGAACTATCGGTTCTGACCAAAAGGCGGAAAACTTTAAATGGGCGAATGCTCCTCAGTAGGCAGCTATAACTTTAGTAAATGGGAACACAATCCCATGGTGAACTAACCGAAGCACGCTAAAAGAAATGATACCTGGAATAAGTGTCCTAGTGTCCCGTCAAAACGGAGAATGGAAAAATAAAAGAATTCATTTAAGGCAAAAAAAATAATGCCTCTGTGGAAGACACCAAAATTTGGTTGGTTTTATGTATTTTTCGAGGTGAAAGCCGAGAAGTTTGTAAAAAGCATAGCCGCCGGAATCGGGATTTTTCTGTTGCGAAACTCGCTCACGTCAATCCGTTTCACCGATACTATTGACTGTAATGCCAACGCGCAGTTTAAGAGCCTATTCAAAGTAGACATATCAGTACGTGCCACTTCGGTTGCACTCAGTACTAACGACTGCCACTTACTTGTGTAATCTAGCCAAAATTGTGGCTTTTTGACCCAATCAGAAGGAAGGAGCATTGCTTGAATCCTTACTGAGTGGTGATACTTAAAATAAAACCTCAATTTTGATGCGCGGCCCCTGATCTCATCCACCATGCTTCTCTTCCTGGTATGTATCTTGGAGATAAGTTAAATCTGAACAAACCCTACTTTCATAATGAAATGGCGCGCACCAATCAATTACGGGGCATGCTCTTCCCACTGTGTCCCATTGTGTCATGCTCCGTAACTTGATGGGTGAGCGCCATTTCACCACGATTGATATTTCCGCTCTCAACTGACAAGATAACGAGCCCGTGGTTCAATCGTAGAGCGTTTGGTTCAAGGACAAAAGATCCCGGCTTTGAATACCAGGTGGGCACACTCTGGATTGGGTACGACTGGCTGATGATGGATAATAAGCCAGAAATGATCATTCCTGTCTCCTTTGTCTTTGTCGGTACTCCATTGCAAAAGCCTTTCTTTGATAATTATTCATGCGTTGGATGTACCCACCTTAAAAGGACTGCTGGTATAGTCATAATTTACCCTTCAATACATAGCACGATAAAACCCGATTGCACGAGGGTGACACAATTATCGAAAGTTGGCACCTGGAAGGTAAACAAGACGCAATTCATGCAGAGGGAGGAAATTTAAGTAAGTGGACAAAAGAGAATTCCTGAACAAAAACTCGGAGATATTAGAGCGCATTTTCTGGTACTTCCATTTCCTGCCCTGAAGTTCCAATCAGCTTTGGTTCATTTTGCGTTTATTGTCGAAAAAGTGAAACACGCAATCATGCTACGTTCTTACGCACCTTATGCTTATTACACGCTAGCATAATTATCCTTTCACGTGAGCGGTCTGAATGGCAACAGAAGAAAAGTGCACATAGAAAACCAGTTTTGACGCTGAAACTGCTACTCTATGCAACCAAGTCTTTTGAAAATGGCAGGCACACGAAAAGGTCCAAAAATATCAACGTTCTGAAAACTGTCTCTCACGAATTTATATGCTTTCAAGTAAAGCAGCCTAATTTCTGGTTCAAAAGGTTTAGGTAATCAGTGAATCTTTCCAAGTAACGTACTGCGCTTGCTGCTTACAGTGTGCATGTGCAGCATCCACTGAAGCCCTAAGGGGAATTTGAATTTTCTTTAAAAGTCCGTCCTCCTCAAAAGGTCATCTGTAATTATCTTGCCTACCAGAAAAAACCTCGATTCTATTGTCAGTATTTCGTCACTGACAGGAGTTTGACGATCCCTTGTAACAAAAAGAACGCCTTTATAGCTCAGGAGCACGGTATGTGAAGAAACTCATGAAACATTAACCGACATTTTCAGCTGGGATCTTGGTTAGAAAGGTACGGTAGGAATATTGAACTCGAGAGGATTCATTCACACCACGATATTGACTTTCATCTGCGCGTCTCCCCACGACCTGTTAAAATCAAAAACCAGAAAAATGGCTAATTAACTAATAGGATTTTTCCATTGATTTTTGATGTCTTTGGAAATTTCGAGATATCTAATGGAAAAAGATGCCCGTCATACCTCTTATTATACTTTTTAGAAAGAAAAATTTGAAAAGCCTAACGCACATTAAAGACGTGTATTAATTGCCAAACCACGTGCCGTACACTTTTTCCTTTATAGAAAATCCACATTCCCCTTTGCTCTTAAGAGATGCAGCATGTACTATACTTTCAACGAACCATTACTGAACCAAAAGTTACGGTGCAATTTTACGTCACATTACACGACCTTAAAAATCTCCTAGGGTACAAAATTCTACTAATGCTGGAAGATGTACTTGCCTCAAGTAGAAAAATATGAAGAACAGAGCTCCTCTTTCTTCGGCTGTAAAATTTAGGGTAGACACAAGTTGTTACAAAATGATTATAAGCAGTGATATTTTCGTGCATTTTTTCTATAAAGTATAGTTGCATTTTTTGAAGACATAAAAATCATTCGAACATTTCACATTGCTCATGTTTGGTTTTCATCAAACGCAATTTCCGCAGCTGACCGAAATGAGACACCTTCGAGAGCCGATATCAGGGCATGAATGAAATTTTCCTGGGATATCTGTACGTGGTTAGTGAAAGCTCTCACGAAATTGTAAAATAGCTACTGAAATGCGTTTCCGATTAGGAAGGATTAGTAAAATATGGTTGCAATATCGATCATCATGTGGCAGAATCGTATGATATTTCGGACACCCCAGGACGTCCGCTTTTGAATGCAAATCCATTTGCCACCAGAAAAAAAATACGAGGACAAAAATGGCTTCGTATGTTATGTACGCTTTTATACGAATCTTCGATGTCCCTATACATTCAAATACAATTTACATAAAATTTGGATAATAAATATTCTTTTTGTACACATTTTAGAGTACAACACGTTCTCAAAATTTTTATGCGATTCAAAGCTATATTTTGCTTTTGACAAAGTTCCTACTTATGACATCTAAGACCGCGAAATGTCCAAACATGCAGTATCACATCAGGGCGTTTGTTTATGCTCCCCATATATTATCCAACATAGCAAAATTTTATGAACACTATGTTTTATCGGCTTAATGGACGAGAGGAATGCATGTCTTTCCGTACGCGGAAAGCATACACCTTGCAAACTGAAATCCTTTAACGCAACTGCGACGGTAGAGTAAATCAGCAATAATGCAAGAATTTTAAGTTTTAAAAGTCTAAGTATATAAATCCTTTGAGTATAAAATTTGACGAAGACGTAATTTCCTACCAAATGAGGCCAAGAAAGAATATTTTAGGCATATTTTCTATAAATTATATTTGAATTTATGAGAGCATCGAAAATCGATAGATTTTATTGGTTGTTTCGTACTAAATGTTGATATTTTTACTAACTTCACTTAATGATCAAAAAATTGCGAAAAAATATATTTAAACAAGAAAATTTGCTGTGATTTAGCATTGAACGGGTGTGTAAAACTGGTTATAAACATTTCGTTAGAATTTTACCGTCAAACGTTTGGTTATATTTTTGGTCCAACGTCACAATTTTAACAAGAGAGCCACTTGACTAAGTAGTGGTTTTATTGTAAGGTGAGTGTAGTGAGTAACCGGTTGCATAAATTACGCAAAGCAGCGAGGTTTTCCGTATGCAAAGTTGAGGCATGATTTGATCCTGGATGGGAACAATGGGCTTGAAATAAAAGAAATAATGAACACAGGGGTAAGCCATCCTACAGACTACAAAAGGATCACGGGCATCCAAAATTCTTAAAGTACACTTATCCCTCGACTATTGTGGGAGTTGCGTTCCAAGATCCCACAGAAGTTAAAATAATGTAATTTAATATATATATATATATATATATATATATATATATATATATATATATAGATATATATGGAATGGAACCGACAAAAGACAAGGGGAGACCAGAATGGCCATTTCTGGCTTATTAGCCGTCATCAGCCAGTCATACCCAATCCCAAGTGTGGCACACCTGGGATTCGAACCCACGACCTTTGGTATTTGGTCGAACGTTTCACCATTGAGCCACGGGCTCGTTGTTTGGTCGGTTGTGATCGAGAATATGATGATAGTGTGGGGCCTCAGGGTGTGCCACACATGGGATTGGGTATGACTGGCTGATGACGGCTAATAGGCCAGAAATGGCCATTCCGGTCTCCCCTTTGTCTTTGTCGGTTCCATTCCATCATATGCTACACGTCGCTATGACCGCCTGCGAGGGCTCTAGCCTGAGCTCCAGGGCACAAATGGAACATGCATGTTCCTTAAGCAGATCGGTGAGCCGCACACTATCATATATATATATATATATATATATATATATATATATATATATATATGGATAGAAAGACGTTAACTGTACTTCCGACATAGGTACTAGCTAAAAGCCCAGACACGTGCTTTCGCCGATGTTTCTGTTGCTGCGTGACACAGCAACGAGGGGTTCGGCTCCTCAGTGGGTCCCCCAGCGTTCTCTGTGCGGTTTCTGGCATATGGACTCCAGAGAATAATCGGCAAATAATTTCTGAAATTATTAAGTGCAGGACATGGAGTCAGGTGATTCGGACATGACTTTTTACGGGTCAGACCCATAGAGAACGCTGGGGACCTGACTGAGGAGCCGAACCCCTCGTTGCTGTGTCACGCAGCAACAGAAACATCGGCGAAACACGTGTCTGGGCTTTTAGCTAGTACCCTATGTCGGAAGTACGGTATAAAGTCTTTGCCATATAAGATTCATACTACTTGTAGTACTACTTGTTTGTAGAATGGGCATTACGTGGTTATTCCACAGTGGTTGATTGTCTTCGACCCAAATGTTCATTGAAATTTCGGGTCTGACCATAAAAAGTCATGTCCGAATCACCTGACTGCCATGTCCTGCACTTAATAATTTCA
>WEDG01014834.1:0-12660 GCA_017591395.1 Schistocephalus solidus | reverse complement strand
GTCACTTATCTTTCTCAGTAATATCATTCTGCTTATATCACTAGCTGTAGTGTGGCTGCTGACAGGGTTCAAGCGTTAACCCAAAGGTACAACTAAGCGAATGAGTCTTGTTACAGATTAACGAGTGTTAAACTACCATTGTTGATATTCCCGATCGAAATCGGAAGACAACGAGCTCGTGGTGCAGTAAGAAGAGTGTTGGAATTCTGCCCAATAGGTCGCGAGTTTGAGCCTTGGGCGCCGCAGCACCTGGGGTTGGAGTTAAGTCGCAAATGACGGCTAATAAGCCAGAAATGGCCATTCCAGTGTCACTTATCTTTCTCGGTAATATCATTCTGCCTCTATCACAAGCTGACGTTTGGCTGCTTGCAAGGCTCGAAAGTTTACCCCAAAGCACAACGAGAACAGTAAATCCTGAAGCTGATCAGTGAGTGCCCATATACCTTTATTAATATTCTTGATCAAAAACAGCAAGGCAACGAGCTCTTGGCGCATTGGGCAGAGCATTGGTCTTCTGCCCAACAGGTCACGATTTTGAGCCTCAGACACCGCAGCGCCTGGGGTTGGGTTTAGCTCGCAGTTGACGGCTAATAAGCCAGAAATAGCCATTCCAGTCTGCCTTATTATTGTTTGAAATATCATTCTGCTTATATCAGTAGCTGCTCTGTGGCTGTTGGCTGGGTTCGAGAGTTAACACCAAGGCACAACGAGACGAGTGTGTCCTGTAGCCGATCGGCTAGTGCCCAAATTCCTTAATCTATATTCCCGATCGAAACCGGCAAGATAACGAGCGCGTGGCGCAGTGAGAAGGGCGTTGGAATTCTGCCCAATTGGTCGTTATTTTGAGCCTCGGTCGCCGCAGCGCCTGGGGCTGGGTTTAGCTCGCTGTCGACGGCTTATAAGCAAGAAATGCGATTCCAGTCTCCCTTATCATTGTTTGTGATATCCTTCTGCCATATCACTTGCTGCTCTGTGGTTGCTGGCAGGGTTCAAGCGTTAACCCTAAGGCACAACTAGGCAAATGAGTCTTGTAACCTATTGGCTAGTGCCCAACTTCCATTGTTTATATTCCCGATTGAAACCGGCAAGACATTGAGCTCGCCATACAGTGAGTAGAGCGTTGGAATTCTGCCCAATATTTCGCGCATTCGAGCCTCGGGCGCCGCAGCGCCTGTGTTTGGGTTAAGCTCGCTGTTGACGGCTAATAAGCCCAGAAATGCGATGCAAGTCTCCTTTATCATTGCTTTTGATATCATTCGGCCGATATCAATAGCTGCTCTGTGGCTGCAAGCGGGGTTCGAGGGTAAACACTAAGGCACAACGGGACGAATGAATCCTCTTACTAATACGTGAGCGCCTAACAACCAATGTTAATAATCCCGATCAAAACCGGGAAGACAACGAGCTCGTGGCGCAGTGGAAAGGGCGTTGAACTTCTGTCAAGCAGGTCGCGAGTTCATGCCTCGGGTGCCACAGCGGCTGGGGTTGGGTATGACTGGCTGTTGACGGCATATTAGCCAGAAATGGCCATTCGAGTTTCAGTTGTGTTTGTCAGCTGTATCCTTCTGCCTATATCATTCGCTGCTATGTGGCTGCTGGCGAGGCCCGAGGGTTTACCACAAGGCACAACGAGAGAGTTAGTTTTGTAGCCGATCGGTGAGTGCCCAAATAACTTTATTAATATTCCCGACCAAAAACAGCAAGAAAATGAGCTCTTGGTGCAGTGGGAAGAGTGTTTGTCTTCTGCCCAACAGGTCACGAGTTCGAGCATCCGGCGCTGCAGCGCCTGGGGTTGGGTAAGGCTGGCTGATAACGGCTAATAAGCCAGAAATGGCCATTCCAGTCTCATTTATCTTTCTCGGTAATATCATTCCGCCTATCTTACTTGCTGCTTTGTGGATACTGGCAGGGTTCAAGCCTTAACCCCAAGGCACAAATGGGCGAATGAATCTTGTGAACCGATTGGCGAGTGCAAAAATACCATTGTTTATATTCCTGATCAAAACCGGCACCACAACGAGCTGGTGGCGCAGTGGGGAGAGCGTTGTACTCCTGCCCAAAAGGTCGCGAGTTCAAGCCTCGGGCGCCGCAGCGCCTGGGATTGGGTAAGGCTGGCTGATTACGGCTAATAAGCCAGAAATGGCCATTCCAGTGTCACTTATCTTTCTCGGTAATATCATTCTGCCTCTATCACAAGCTAATTTTTGGCTGCTTGCAAGGCTCAAATGTTTACCCCAAGGCACAACGAGAACAGTAAATCCTGTATCTGATCGGTGAGTACCCAAATACCTTTATTAATATTCTTGATCAAAAACAGCAAGGCAACGAGCTCTTGGCGCATTGGGCAGAGCATTGGTCTTCTGCCCAACAGGTCACGATTTTGAGCCTCAGACACCGCAGCGCCTGGGGTTGGGTTTAGCTCGCAGTTGACGGCTAATAAGCCAGAAATAGCCATTCCAGTCTGCCTTATTATTGTTTGAAATATCATTCTGCTTATATCAGTAGCTGCTCTGTGGCTGTTGGCTGGGTTCGAGAGTTAACACCAAGGCACAACGAGACGAGTGTGTCCTGTAGCCGATCGGCTAGTGCCCAAATTCCTTAATCTATATTCCCGATCGAAACCGGCAAGATAACGAGCGCGTGGCGCAGTGAGAAGGGCGTTGGAATTCTGCCCAATTGGTCGTTATTTTGAGCCTCGGTCGCCGCAGCGCCTGGGGCTGGGTTTAGCTCGCTGTCAACGGCTTATAAGCAAGAAATGCGATTCCAGTCTCCCTTATCATTGTTTGCGATATCATTCTGCCATATCACTTGCTGCTCTGTGGTTGCTGGCAGGGTTCAAGCGTTAACCCTAAGGCACAACTAGGCAAATGAGTCTTGTAACCTATTGGCGAGTGCCCAACTTCCATTGTTTATATTCCCGATTGAAACCGGCAAGACATTGAGCTCGCCATACAGTGAGTAGAGCGTTGGAATTCTGCCCAATATTTCGCGCATTCGAGCCTCGGGCGCCGCAGCGCCTGTGTTTGGGTTAAGCTCGCTGTTGACGGCTAATAAGCCAGAAATGCGATGCAAGTCTCCTTTATCATTGCTTTTGATATCATTCGGCCGATATCAATAGCTGCTCTGTGGCTGCAAGCGGGGTTCGAGGGTAAACACTAAGGCACAACGGGACGAATGAATCCTCTTACTAATACGTGAGCGCCTAACAACCAATGTTAATAATCCCGATCGAAAACCGGGAAGACAACGAGCTCGTGGCGCAGTGGAAAGGGCGTTGAACTTCTGTCAAGCAGGTCGCGAGTTCATGCCTCGGGTGCCACAGCGGCTGGGGTTGGGTATGACTGGCTGTTGACGGCATATTAGCCAGAAATGGCCATTCGAGTTTCAGTTGTGTTTTGTCAGCTGTATCCTTCTGCCTATATCATTCGCTGCTATGTGGCTGCTTGCGAGGCCCGAGGGTTTACCACAAGGCACAACGAGAGAGTTAGTTTTGTAGCCGATCGGTGAGTGCCCAAATAACTTTATTAATATTCCCGACCAAAAAAACAGCAAGAAAAATGAGCTCTTGGCGCAGTGGGAAGAGTGTTTGTCTTCTGCCCAACAGGTCACGAGTTCGAGCATCCGGCGCTGCAGCGCCTGGGGTTGGGTAAGGCTGGCTGATAACGGCTAATAAGCCAGAAATGGCCATTCCCAGTCTCATTTATCTTTCTCGGTAATATCATTCCGCCTATCTTACTTGCTGCTTTGTGGATACTGGCAGGGTTCAAGCCTTAACCCCGAGGCACAAATGGGCGAATGAATCTTGTGAACCGATTGGCGAGTGCAAAAAAATACCATTGTTTATATTCCTGATCAAAACCGGCACCACAACGAGCTGGTGGCGCAGTGGGGAGAGCGTTGTACTCCTGCCCAAAAGGTCGCGAGTTCAAGCCTCGGGCGCCGCAGCGCCTGGGATTGGGTAAGGCTGGCTGATTACGGCTAATAAGCCAGAAATGGCCATTCCAGTGTCACTTATCTTTCTCGGTAATATCATTCTGCCTCTATCACAAGCTAATTTTGGCTGCTTTGCAAGGCTCAAATGTTTACCCCAAGGCACAACGAGAACAGTAAATCCTGAAGCTGATCGGTGAGTGCCCATATACCTTTATTAATATTCTTGATCAAAAACAGCAAGGCAACGAGCTCTTGGCGCATTGGGCAGAGCATTGGTCTTCTGCCCAACAGGTCACGATTTTGAGCCTCAGACACCGCAGCGCCTGGGGTTGGGTTTAGCTCGCAGTTGACGGCTAATAAGCCAGAAATAGCCATTCCAGTCTGCCTTATTATTGTTTTGAAATATCATTCTGCTTATATCAGTAGCTGCTCTGTGGCTGTTGGCTGGGTTCGAGAGTTAACACCAAGGCACAACGAGACGAGTGTGTCCTGTAGCCGATCGGCTAGTGCCCAAATTCCTTAATCTATATTCCCGATCGAAACCGGCAAGATAAACGAGCGCGTGGCGCAGTGAGAAGGGCGTTGGAATTCTGCCCAATTGGTCGTTATTTTTGAGCCTCGGTCGCCGCAGCGCCTGGGGCTGGGTTTAGCTCGCTGTCGACGGCTTATAAGCAAGAAATGCGATTCCAGTCTCCCTTATCATTGTTTGTGATATCCTTCTGCCATATCACTTGCTGCTCTGTGGTTGCTGGCAGGGTTCAAGCGTTAACCCTAAGGCACAACTAGGCAAATGAGTCTTGTAACCTATTGGCTAGTGCCCAACTTCCATTGTTTATATCCCCGATTGAAACCGGCAAGACATTGAGCTCGCCATACAGTGAGTAGAGCGTTGGAATTCTGCCCAATATTTCGCGCATTCGAGCCTCGGGCGCCGCAGCGCCTGTGTTTGGGTTAAGCTCGCTGTTGACGGCTAATAAGCCAGAAATGCGATGCAAGTCTCCTTTATCATTGCTTTTGATATCATTCTGCCTATATCAATAGCTGCTCTGTGGCTGCAAGCGGGGTTCGAGGGTAAACACTAAGGCACAACGGGACGAATGAATCCTCTTACTAATACGTGAGCGCCTAACAACCAATGTTAATAATCCCGATCGAAAACCGGGAAGACAACGAGCTCGTGGCGCAGTGGAAAGGGCGTTGAACTTCTGTCAAGCAGGTCGCGAGTTCATGCCTCGGGTGCCACAGCGGCTGGGGTTGGGTATGACTGGCTGTTGACGGCATATTAGCCAGAAATGGCCATTCGAGTTTCAGTTGTGTTTGTCAGCTGTATCCTTCTGCCTATATCATTCGCTGCTATGTGGCTGCTTGCGAGGCCCGAGGGTTTACCACAAGGCACAACGAGAGAGTTAGTTTTGTAGCCGATCGGTGAGTGCCCAAATAACTTTATTAATATTCCCGACCAAAAACAGCAAGAAAATGAGCTCTTGGCGCAGTGGGAAGAGTGTTTGTCTTCTGCCCAACAGGTCACGAGTTCGAGCATCCGGCGCTGCAGCGCCTGGGGTTGGGTAAGGCTGGCTGATAACGGCTAATAAGCCAGAAATGGCCATTCCAGTCTCATTTATCTTTCTCGGTAATATCATTCCGCCTATCTTACTTGCTGCTTTGTGGATACTGGCAGGGGTTCAAGCCTTAACTCCCAAGGCACAAATGGGCGAATGAATCTTGTGAACCGATTGGCGAGTGCAAAAAAATACCATTGTTTATATTCCTGATCAAAACCGGCACCACAACGAGCTGGTGGCGCAGTGGGGAGAGCGTTGTACTCCTGCCCAAAAGGTCGCGAGTTCAAGCCTCGGGCGCCGCAGCGCCTGGGATTGGGTAAGGCTGGCTGATTACGGCTAATAAGCCAGAAATGGCCATTCCAGTGTCACTTATCTTTCTCGGTAATATCATTCTGCCTCTATCACAAGCTAATTTTTGGCTGCTTGCAAGGCTCAAATGTTTACCCCAAGGCACAACGAGAACAGTAAATCCTGTATCTGATCGGTGAGTACCCAAATACCTTTATTAATATTCTTGATCAAAAACAGCAAGGCAACGAGCTCTTGGCGCATTGGGCAGAGCATTGGTCTTCTGCCCAACAGGTCACGATTTTGAGCCTCAGACACCGCAGCGCCTGGGGTTGGGTTTAGCTCGCAGTTGACGGCTAATAAGCCAGAAATAGCCATTCCAGTCTGCCTTATTATTGTTTGAAATATCATTCTGCTTATATCAGTAGCTGCTCTGTGGCTGTTAGCTGGGTTCGAGAGTTAACACCAAGGCACAACTAGACGAGTGTGTCCTGTAGCCGATCGGCTAGTGCCCAAATTCCTTAATCTATATTCCCGATTGAAACCGGCAAGATAACGAGCGCGTGGCGCAGTGAGAAGGGCGTTATTTCGGTCGTTATTTCGAGCCTCGGTCGCCGCAGCGCCTCGGGTTGGGTTTAGCTCGCTGTCGACGGCTTATAAGCAAGAAATGCGATTCCAGTCTCCCTTATCATTGTTTGCGATATCATTCTGCCATATCACTTGCTGCTCTGTGGCTGCTGGCAGGGTTCAAGCGTTAACCCTAAGGTACAACTAGGCAATTGAGTCTTGTAACCGATTGGCGAGTGCCCAACTTCCATTGTTTATATTCCCGATCGAAACCGGCAAGACATTGAGCTCGTCATACAGTGAGTAGAGCGTTGGAATTCTGCCCAATATTTCGCGAATTCGAGCCTCGGGCGCCGCAGCGCCTGTGTTTGGGTTAAGCTCGCTGTTGACGGCTAATAAGCCAGAAATGCGATGCAAGTCTCCTTTAACATTGCTTTTGATATCATTCTGCCTATATTAAAAGCTGCTCTGTTGCTGCAAGCGGGGTTCGAGGGTAAACACTAAGGCACAAACGGGTCAAATTAATCCTCTTACCAATACGTGAGCGCCCAACTACGAATGTTAATATTCCCGATCGAAACCGGGAAGACAACGAGCTCGTGGCGCAGTGGAAAGGGCGTTGAACTTCTGTCAAGCAGGTCGCGAGTTCATGCCTCGGGTGCCACAGCGGCTGGGGTTGGGTATGACTGGCTGTTGACGGCATATTAGCCAGAAATGGCCATTCGAGTTTCAGTTGTGTTTGTCAGCTGTATCCTTCTGCCTATATCATTCGCTGCTATGTGGCTGCTTGCGAGGCCCGAGGGTTTACCACCAGGCACAACGAGAGAGTTAGTTTTGTAGCCGATCGGTGAGTGCCCAAATAACTTTATTAATATTCCCGACCAAAAACAGCAAGAAAATGAGCTCTTGGCGCAGTGGGAAGAGTGTTTGTCTTCTGCCCAACAGGTCACGAGTTCGAGCATCCGGCGCTGCAGCTTCTGGGGTTGGGTAAGGCTGGCTGATAACGGCTAATAAGCCAGAAATGGCCATTCCAGTCTCATTTAACTTTCTCGGTAATATCATTCCGCCTATCTTACTTGCTGCTTTGTGGATACTGGCAGGGTTCAAGCCTTAACCCCAAGGCACAAATGGGCGAATGAATCTTGTGAACCGATTGGCGAGTGCAAAAATAGCATTGTTTATATTCCTGATCAAAACCGGCACCACAACGAGCTGGTGGCGCAGTGGGCAGAGCGTTGTACTTCTGCCCAACAGGTCACGAGTTTGAGCTTCGGGCGCCGCAGCGCCTGGGATTGGGTAAGACTGGCTGATAACGGCTAATAAGCCAGAAATGGCCATTCCAGTGTCACTTATCTTTCTCGGTAATATCATTCTGCTTATATCACTAGCTGTAGTGTGGCTGCTGGCAGAGTTCAAGCGTTTACCTAAGGCACAACTGGGCGAATGAGTCTTTTTACAGATTAGAAAGTGTTAAACTACCATTGTTGATATTCCCGATCGAAATCGGAAGACAACGAGCTCGTGTTGCAGTAAGAAGAGTGTTTGAATTCTGCCCAATAGGTCGTGAGTTCAAGCCTTGGGCGCCGCCGCGCTGGTGTTGGGTATGGCTGGCTGATGACGGCTAATAAGCAAGAAATGGCCATTCCAGTCTCCCTTGTCTTTGTCAGCTATATCATGCTGCCTGTATAATTCGCTGCTATGTGGCTGCTGGCGAGGCTCGAAAGTTTACCCCAAGGCACAAAGAGACCAGTAAGTCCATTAGCCGATCATTGAGTGCCCAAAAAACCTTTTTAATATTCCTGATAATAAACAGCAAGACAACGAGCTCTTGGCGCTGTAGGCAGAGCGTTGGTCTTCTGCCCAACAGGTCACGAGTTCGAGCCTCGGGCGCCGCAGCGCTTGGGATTGGATAAGACTGGCTGATAACGGCTAATAAGCCAGAAATGGCCATTCCAGTGTCACTTATCTTTCTCGGTAATATCATTCTGCCTCTATCACAAGCTAATTTTTGGCTGCTTGCAAGGCTCAAATGTTTACCCCAAGGCACAACGAGAACAGTAAATCCTGTATCTGATCGGTGAGTACCCAAATACCTTTATTAATATTCTTGATCAAAAACAGCAAGGCAACGAGCTCTTGGCGCATTGGGCAGAGCATTGGTCTTCTGCCCAACAGGTCACGATTTTGAGCCTCAGACACCGCAGCGCCTGGGGTTGGGTTTAGCTCGCAGTTGACGGCTAATAAGCCAGAAATGGCCATTCCAGTTTGCCTTATTATTGTTTGAAATATCATTCTGCTTATACCACTAGCTGCTCTGTGGCTGTTGGCGGGGTTCGAGAGTTAACACCAAGGCACAACGAGACGAGTGTGTCCTGTAGCCGATCGGCGAGTGCCCAAATTCCTTAATTTATATTCCCGATCGAAACCAACAAGACAACGACCTCGTGGCGCAGTGAGAAGGAGAATGGAATTCTGCCAAAATGGTCATGAGTTTGAGCCTCGGTCGCCGCAGCGCCTGTGTTTGGGTTAAGCTCGCTGTTGACGGCTAATAAGCCAGAAATGCGATGCAAGTCTCCCTTATCATTGCTTTTGATATCATTCTGCCTATATCAAAAGCTGCTCTGTGGCTGCAAGCGGGGTTCGAGGGTAAACACTAAGGCAAAACGGGTCAAATTAATCCTCTTACCAATATGTGAGCGCCCAACTACGAATGTTAATATTCCCGATCGAAACCGGGAAGACAACTAGCTCGTGGTGCAGTGGAAAGGGCGTTGAACCTCTGTCAAGCAGGTCTCGAGTTCATGCCTCGGGCGCCACAGCGACTGGGGTTGGGTATGGCTGGCTGTTGACGGCATATTAACCAGAAATGGCCATTCGAGTTTCAGTTGTCTTTGTCAGCTATGTCCTACTGCCTATATCATTCGCTGCTATGTGGCTGCTTGCGAGGCCCGAGGGTTTACCCCAAGCTACAACGAGACGAGTTAGTTTTGTAGCCGATCGGTGAGTGCCCAAATAAATTTATTAATATTCCCGACCAAAAACAGCAAGAAAATGAGCTCTTGGCGCAGTGGGAAGAGCGTTTGTCTTCTGCCCAACAGGTCAAGAGTTCGAGCATCCGGCGCTGCAGCGTCTTGGGTTGGGTAAGGCTGGCTGATAACGGCTAATAAGCCAGAAATGGCCATTCCAGTCTCATTTATCTTTCTCGGTAATATCATTCCGCCTATCTTACTTGCTGCTTTGTGGATACTGGCAGGGTTCAAGCCTTAACCCCAAGGCACAAATGGGCGAATGAATCTTGTGAACCGATTGGCGAGTGCAAAAATACCATTGTTTATATTCCTGATCAAAACCGGCACCACAACGAGCTGGTGGCGCAGTGAAGAGAGCGTTGGTATTCTGCCCAACAGGGTACGAGTTCGAGCCTCAGGCGCCGCAGCGCCTGGGATTGTGTAAGGCTGGCTGTTAACGGCTATTAAGCCAGAAATGGCCATTCCAGTCTCCCTTGTCTTTTTCAGCTATATCATTCTGCTTATATCACTAGCTGTAGTGTGGCTGCTGGCAGAGTTCAAGCGTTAACCCAAGGCACAATTGGGCGAATGAGTCTTTTTACAGATTAGCAAGTGTTAAACTACCATTGTTGATATTCCCGATCGAAATCGGAAGACAACGAGCTCGTGTTGCAGTAAGAAGAGTGTTGGAATTCTGCCCAATAGGTCGCGAGTTCAAGCCTCGGGCGCCGCCGCGCTGGTGTTGGGTATGGCTGGCTGATGACGGCTAATAAGCAAGAAATGGCCATTCCTGTCTCCCTTGTCTTTGTCAGCTATATCATGCTGCCTGTATAATTCGCTGCTATGTGGCTGCTGGCGAGGCTCGAAAGTTTACCCCAAGGCACAAAGAGACCAGTAAGTCCATTAGCCGATCATTGAGTGCCCAAAAAACCTTTTTAATATTCCTGATAATAAACAGCAAGGCAACGAGCTCTTGGCGCTGTAGGCAGAGCGTTGGTCTTCTGCCCAACAGGTCACGAGTTCGAGCCTCGGGCGCCGCAGCGCTTGGGATTGGATAAGACTGGCTGATAACGGCTAATAAGCCAGAAATGGCCATTCCAGTGTCACTTATCTTTCTCGGTAATATCATTCTGCTTATATCACTTGCTGCAGTGTTGCTTCTGGCAGGTTTCAAGCGTTGACCCAAGGCACAACTGGGTGAATGAGTCTTGTTACAGATAAGCGAGTGTTTAACTACCATTGTTTATATTCCTGATCCAAATCGGAAGACAACGAGCTCGTGGCGCAGTAAGAAGAGTGTTGGAATTCTACCCAATAGGTCGCGAGTTTGAGCCTTGGGCGCCGCAGCACCTGGGTTTTGGGTAAGCTTGCAGTTGACGGCTTATAAGCCAGAAATGGCCATTCCAGTGTCTTTTATCTTTCTCGGTAATATCATTCTGCCTCTATCACAAGATGATGTTTGGCTGCTTGCAAGGCTCAAATGTTTACCCCAAGGCACAACGAGAACAGTGAATCCTGTAGCTGATCGGTGAGTACCCAAATACCTTTATTAATATTCTTGATCAAAAACAGCAAGGCAACGAGCTCTTGGCGCATTGGGCAGAGCATTGGTCTTCTGCCCAACAGGTCACGATTTCGAGCCTCAGGCGCCGCAATGCCTGGGGTTGGGTTTAGCTCGCAGTTGCTGGCTAATAAGCCAGAAATGGCCATTCCAGTTTGCCTTATTATTGTTTGAAATATCATTCTGCTTATACCACTAGCTGCTCTGTGGCTGTTGGCGGGGTTCGAGAGTTAACACCAAGGCACAACGAGACGAGTGTGTCCTGTAGCCGATCGGCGAGTGCCCAAATTCCTTAATTTATATTCCCGATCGAAACCAACAAGACAACGACCTCGTGGCGCAGTGAGAAGGACAATGGAATTCTGCCAAAATGGTCATGAGTTTGAGCCTCGGTCGCCGCAGCGCCTGTGTTTGGGTTAAGCTCGCTGTTGACGGCTAATAAGCCAGAAATGCGATGCAAGTCTCCCTTATAATTGCTTTTGATATCATTCTGCCTATATCAAAAGCTGCTCTGTGGCTGCAAGCGGGGTTCGAGGGTAAACACTAAGGCAAAACGGGTCAAATTAATCCTCTTACCAATATGTGAGCGCCCAACTACGAATGTTAATATTCCCGATCGAAACCGGGAAGACAACGAGCTCGTGGCGCAGTGGAAAGGGCGTTGAACCTCTGTCAAGCAGGTCTCGAGTTCATGCCTCGGGCGCCACAGCGACTGGGGTTGGGTATGGCTGGCTGTTGACGGCATATTAACCAGAAATGGCCATTCGAGGTTCAGTTGTCTTTGTCAGCTATGTCCTACTGCCTATATCCTTCGCTGCTATGTGGCTGCTTGCGAGGCCCGAGGGTTTACCCCAAGCTACAACGAGACGAGTTAGTTTTGTAGCCGATCGGTGAGTGCCAAAATAACTTTATTAATATTCCCGACCAAAAACAGCAAGAAAATGAGCTCTTGGCGCAGTGGGAAGAGCGTTTGTCTTCTGCCCAACAGGTCACGAATTCGAGCATCCGGCGCTGCAGCGTCTTGGGTTGGGTAAGGCTGGCTGATAACGGCTAATAAGCCAGAAATGGCCATTCCAGTCTCATTTATCTTTCTCGGTAATATCATTCCGCCTATCTTACTTGCTGCTTTTGTGGATACTGGCAGGGTTCAAGCCTTTAACCCCAAGGCACAAATGGGCGAATGAATCTTGTGAACCGATTGGCGAGTGCAAAAATACCATTGTTTATATTCCTGATCAAAACCGGCACCACAACGAGCTGGTGGCGCAGTGGGGAGAGCGTTGGTCTTCTGCCCAACAGGTTACGAGTTCGAGCCTCGGGTGCCACCGCGCTGGTGTTGGGTATGGCTGGCTGATGACGGCGAATAAGCAAGAAATGGCCATTCCAGTCTCCCTTATCTTTTTCAGCTAATATCATTCTGCCCGTATATCACTAGCTGCTAGTGTGGCTGCTGGCAGGGTTCGAAAGCGTTAACCCAAAGGCACAAACTGAGACGAATGAGTCTTGTTACAGATTAGCGAGTGTTAAACTACCATTGTTGATATTCCCGATCGAAATCGGCAAGACAACGAGCTCGTGGTCGCAGTAAGAAGAGCGTTGGAATTCTGCCCAACAGGTCGCGAGTTCGAGCCTCAGGGCGCCGCAGCGCCTGGGGATTGGAGTAAGGCTGGCTGATGACGGCTAATAAGCCAGAAATGGCCATTCCAGTCTCCCTTGTCTTTTCAGCTATATCATGCTGCCT
>WEDG01014832.1:0-17836 GCA_017591395.1 Schistocephalus solidus | reverse complement strand
ACACCCCTTTACTATGCATTACCGATGGAAGATAGACAGGGGGTTATTTTTGGAGGGCAAATTTGATTGGTGAAATGGTCAAATTACAAGTAATTTAAAAGTATTTCACCTACTTACAAAGTGTAAGTAGACAATTTGTCTTTGTTTAATATAGGAAGCGATGTTTAAAGTAGGAACGCGATGAAGTTTGGTGTAACCAGGTTTATTGCTCTAAATAATCCTGTCGATAGAAAATCTAGCCTCAGTCTGATGAATATTGATTCCAAAACGATTAAACTTCAAGAGTATGCAGTGACCCAAAGCCGTGCCTATGTTGAACGCTGCAACTCTCGCGTCTACATGCACGTGCGCACCTGTGGCTGTTTGGCCCTCGATAATCCTAGCTTTCCACACCGCCCAATCGTCTTCAATGCTGACTTGCATCTGACCTCGCTGGATGCCCTGTGACAACCGCACGGTCTCGCACACTTGTGGACGCAACAGACGCGGCGGTCGGACGTAACCTTCTCCGGCAGCTAACTTTCTCCCAACCCCTTCTGTGATAGTTTTGTACAGAATAACCTATCTTCACAACTGGCGTCCCACTTCTACTCTAATTATACGGAACCTCGCCAAAAGGTCGTAGCGGCCAGGGCCTCCCCTATCACGATAAGCACGCGTATTCCAAACTGTGCATAGTTTAAAGCTCAGAGTATATCCAAAGGGATGCATGCTGGCGAACTTATTGATACAATAATTAAAAATGAGGATACGAACAAGGGGAGAATTGGCTTATTCAACCGTGCCATAAAAAACAGTTTGACAGATTTTTTGATATACTTATGCTTTCGTTCGTTACAACCATTGACCCATTGCATTAGTTAGAAGGCAAATGAACATCACAATATTTTTTGCCCAGGCTAAGGATAGATTATTTAACTCGGCCCCACAAAGAGTAAGTAGTGGATTGTGTCCCACGTGCCCTGGTAATGTTAGTACCTTAGGAAAAAAGGAAATCAAGGCGTACCATTGGAAAAAACAGAACAGGTCAACGATTTTTGTGGGGGACATCCAAAGACCGTAATCCAAGTAACTTGCCACAACAAAAGGTCATACTAAAGGAAATCTTTGAATAGGGTGGTATTAATGTGCAAGGAAAGACATAATGGATGACTTAATGTAGCTGTGAAAGACTACACTTCGTCAGTGCAAACAAAATTACGCATTCTTTTCTGCTGGGCTGGCATAGGGAAGAGATAAATGCACATAGAGGTGGTTCAAGTTGACAAGTTATCCTTAATTTTCCCTACATGATGAGGTTTGGTCTGAAATGACTTCCGCATTTTTTTCGCTGAGAAATTCCTTCAAACAACCTGTTGGCGGAGTTTCCTAAGGTGTTAAACAGGGACGTCTCATTGAAACAGCAATTTGAGGCAAACGTTATTTAGTTCTGCTATCAGCAAGGTGAATTAGGGTAAGCTTTCGATAGGATCAATTACAATAATCCCGCTATCATGCCTGTTCCTGCAGAACAAACTTGGGATCTTCTCAACCCGTTCTATCTGGGCCATCTGTGCCAGGTATCCGAAGGAATTATCGTTCTGACAAGTGATCATTGGCTTAACCATGTTTTCTTATGAGAATGTCTCTTTTAACGCACGCCGAGCAAGGGAGCTAACATGTCAAGTTCGCCTGCAACATGAACGTGAACGACGCACATGCTACTACTACTACTACTACTACTACTACTACTACTACTACTACTACTACTACTACTACTACTACTACTACTACTACTACTACTACTACTGCTACTACTACTACTACTACTACTACTGCTACTACTACTACTACTACTACTACTACTACTACTACTACTACTGCTACTACTACTCCTACTACTACTACTACTACTACTACTACTACTACTATTACTACTATTACTACTAGCCACTGTGTGCATATTTAGCGAGGCTTGAGGAATGAGTCTCAAGGCAGAGCGGGGCGAGTGAGTTCCGTTAGAGATCGGTGAGCGTTTTTCAACGAATGATGCTAATATGGTCTAAAAATAATTCAAGATATTCATTTATGCAGATGCTTATTTGAACAAAATATTTTGTAGAACAGTCTTACACAGTACAAAGAGGATAAAACAAGAAAGCCAAATATTTGCACTGCACCGAGTGAGCGCTATCTGAAATGTTACAAGGAAAAATAGCCGAACATCAGAATTTGAGTAACAAAGTTGCTCGACACATTCACAATTTGATGAGACGGAACTGAACGTTTGCCCCAGATGCAGATAAAAAATTCTTTTACATGGGACATACAGAGCTCATAGGACTGACTGGGTTACGTTTACTCGTTTTGACAAGTGCAAGAATACTCCCTGAGTTTCAATGGCACGGATTTTGAGGGATTCGCTATTTTACTCCTCGTTGCGGACGAAGAGATTAAACAGAGTAATTAACTGCACTTTAGGGCCTGTGGAAATTTGAACGCTCCTGCATTTCAGATGTGCTTGCATGCGCAGTTTCAATTTGCTTTCCCGGTCTTAAGGTTTTACCAAACCAAAATGTTTATACCAAAATTGTCCTTCACTGGTTTTACACAGGACCCTCGTTATTCACGAATGATTGTTACCTGAAAACTCTCTGGTCGAATTGTGGCCAATTTTGATGTAGAAAGGGAATATGGCACAAAGTTTTTCGGTCAGTGCAGAAAGGTAATTCAGTCCTTTCCACTATCTTATCTCGCTCACAAGTCTTTTTCAGAACTAAATACAAATCATTTTTCGGAAAAACAGCGCAATTAATTGTGCCGACGGAAAAAAATTATTAAAGCCAAAATTGTCACATCTGTATGGAAAAGGGAGGAAAAAATTATAGGAAATCCTGTTTAAGTTAAGTGTGGATACCACCTACACTTTTTTTAACAGCGAAGGTTTGTCGGCTAATTAATTCAAAGAAATTTCTGCCTAACTACGTTTTGACTGTTTGGACGAAGGAAATAAAAGTTCAAAGGCACCGCATCTGTTTAAAAAAACTATACTTAGCCATGCAAAACGAAATGAATTGATAGAAATCAATTAAAATCAGCGAAGGAGCAACAAACTGGAATGTTTTAACTCTAGTCGATCACTAAAACCGGGACGAGCTCTTGCGGAACGTAGGTGTGAAAAAGCGTATGGACGCATTGCTAAAGCACACACTATGCGTCAAAGTAGGATTTACGTCGCACAAATAAATCAGAGAAAGAAAATCACATACATGAATGAAGGGAGGATGAAGCAGATTTTATGAACACAGAACTCAAAAGAGGCGTTAAATTGCAAAAGAACTTCCTAAAATGCCGAAATCTGCTCTCTGTTAGCATGATTTCCTGCACCAGAGCCCACTTATGCATTATTTTTTCAATTGATAGTTAGTAAAAATCTAAAAAAAATTGATTGGAGTAGGGGAAAAATAGTCTGCTACATCAAGCAATAATGCTGACGATGAAAGCTATCAAGTCGAGAAAAATTTACCGCTTTAATTATTTTTCTGAGCTTTGCTACTCTAGGAATTTTGTACTTCAATATATAAAACAGCAAGGGTCAAAAGAAAAGGAACGAGAAAATTCCAATCAGGCTCCCAATATAAATACTTTGCAAATCCTTCCTTAGATTACAAATGTATCTGAACTCGTTGCAAGACACTCGAGGAAAAACCCACTAAAACTGGCGCACAAACCGATGAATACTCAGTTTGTACACCCTAAGGGTACGGGCGGCTGGCTTGATAAGAAGGAAGCCGTTTACATGATATCATGTCCGCAATGCCATTTATTGTGGTCAAACGTAGATGCCATGCACAAAAATCTCAGTGAAAAATGGAAGAGAGGTGAACCATCTATACAGAATGGCACATACGGCGGCCACTTACTGACACAAGTACCGAACAAGTATTAATTTTTAGGAAATTTTGAATTTTTAACTGTTAACTGTTTTAATTTTACCCAAAACTGCATTTGACTTCAAATGTTATTCATTGGAATGACTGCTTTTACTGCCAACATTAGTCAGTCTTGTAAGGTAAGATGAGTTGACGTCAAAATAACCATTTTATCTGCTAAGGCCCTTTTCGTTCAACATGGAACGCTAAGGGAAGGCATCTTCAGAGAGTATCACAATCTTATTGGAAGATGTTTCCTTACAGTTACAAGGACGCTTTTATCTCTGCCGATGGACTTCCGAAAGACTTCGAAAGCTCAGACAAATGAAAAAGCTTCTGGCAAACGAACAGCTTTCTCATTCATTAATTAAATTTAAAAGCCCACCGCTCAACTTGTACCTTTTAACGATTCTGGGAACTACGCTTCTTTTGCCTTTTATTGTGGAAACCAATGAGAGTCATTACACGACCGTGGCTGGCAAATTATTAATACGATAAAACTGCACAGTACAGGTCACTACAAATTTGTGTTTTATTCCAACTCTACGGTTAAAGCTAGAATTCTTAACGAAACCTATTTCTTTCAAAAAAAGGAAATTGCTATCTAGTTGTTCGCAAAAATAACGTAAGGTTGCCATAGGTGGCGTAAGTAAAGTGATGGCAAATTTTCATTTTAGAATGCGTGATATGGTTTTGCTAAATTGATGAAAAGTAATGAAAAATTATTTATCCCATTCTGCAGTCCACGTACATTTGTATCAAAAACAGAACAATTTTAACCTACCGTGCTTTCCCTGTGGAGATAAAGAATTTTCAAAGTATTTTTACGGATGCATCACAAAGTCATTTTTATCATTATACATTCATGGAAATGCAATGTTTCATAAGAAACTAAGTGCTCATATTGATAGCGAGGTTAAAGGCAATCGCATGGGGCTTGCGGTAGTATTCTTTGCTCTTACCTGAGTACCGAATGTTAAAAGAGTTTTTGCATGCTAGCTTGGAAGTTTTTTTCAATGGGCTTCACAGATGGTCTCCATAGCCGAAAAAATGACACATCATGGGGTTTACTTAATTACTCTTTCTGTAATTGACGCACATATTTTCCAGATTTCGCAATCTAACTCAAAATCCCCACCTTTGATAATTTTTATTCAAAATTTTAGTCCTCACTACCGAATCAGCGTTTCTATTTTCCTTGAGTTTTGATAAAATGGAACTCATTTTCTTATGTTATTATCTCGAAGGGTGCCCTAATCAGCAAGAATTACTACAGAGTGTGATAGTATTCATCATGCAAAAATGTCAGAGGTCCGAATTCTGCAGGTAAGAGTAAATATTAATTCGCACTGGCAGCTACTTTGAAGGATATTCGGTTACACAAACTGCAAACTTTGGTAATGTAAAAAATGCAAAAAATATTAAAGTTCCTCGATCCTTATATAAGTGATCTTCACAAACCACAGTAATAAGCAGAGATGTTAACCCAACAAAGAATGCCTGTTATAAAAGTTCTAGCAATGAAACAACAGGAGGTATGCTCACGAAATCAGATATTCTACGTTAAAAGACGACCATATAGGTGAAAAACGAAAACTGCACGTAATGCGATGGAGAAAAGCACTGAATTAAGCACTCAGAACCAACGTAAGCTTGGTTTAAGATGGTTACCAAAGAAACTTATTATGTTACTTCTAGCCGTCCTAAAACCACAAAAACGCAGGTAAAAAACGACCTTTCTATTTAGATCGTGAAGAAATGTGAATGCTTTTGCAATTTATATTCACGCATTTTTATCGAAGTCAGACAAAAGGCTGTTAACAGGCTCCAAAAAGAACACACGTTTACTTCCCATGCGCTTAGCGCAAATGGAAAAGGCTTGAATCAGATTTATAAGGGCCAAACCTTGTTTTTGTTATGATCCTGCACGATGGTTTATCAAAAATAACAAAAATTAGTATACGTCGTGAGGACTTTCGAAAAATAGCACCCATAAATCGTGCAACAAGCATCGACTTCCAATGACAATCGTTTCATACATCAGTAGCAGGCCTTTCAACTTGGAAAAAAACGTTTTATCAGCAAAAAAGCTCTTTTAGACGTACTGAACTGACTGACTTCGGTTGAAGTCAGATCCCGTTTCCTTTGCTGCTACTTGATCTCAGACTGAACTGAAACTTTAAAATTATTCCATTTTATATTAACAAGGACGACGGCAATTCAGTATTCAAGGATTTTGTCATGTTACATGGCATCACTTCTAACCAAGGACCATCAAAAATTGATTAGGTAAGCATCTGATGCAAAGCTAACATGCCTCAGTAACTTAAATCGGAGAATAGAGTAAGGTCAGGTTTACTCCGTCAGGTTTCCCTCCTCTCATAGGTACTTTCCACTAGCAATTAAATTATCAATAACTCCTTTGAAAATTTCTTTTGCCTTTTGCCATTTTAGTTCACTTAAACACCTGGGACTGATTTAATTAGCGGTTTCGGCACACCGTTACGATCTAAATGAGATTTTTTGCTGATATCATGCGTTAATTTTCAAAAACCCCCAATAGTTGCGCGGTCTTAATCCATAGAAAGCGCCTTGGAGGCATGCTAGGTAGCAACCATTGTAAAGGCTTGCATGACCAAAGACGGGCCAAATTTTTAAGTTGTTCCCGATTGTGTTCCGGAATTTGCCTGTGGTTCCTAAATTTAAAATTTAAATAATATTTATTGGCCATGGCAATGCCATCAAGCATTCCTTAAATTTATTTCATAATTTAGCAAAAATTGTTCAGATTAGCGTTCTTTTCTTCCAAGTCAAAATTTGAAGTTTAAAATACAAATATATCTTAGAAAAACCCCTTCTTTAGCGTTAAGCTGCCCATGGATGATGGTTTAAGCGAGGAGCTTATTAGAAAACTGAAGTCCTTCTATTCCTCACCATTTGAAGGGGGCTGCCCCTAGAGACAATATCGGAGGGAACCATTATCCACACACTTAGCAACCTTAAACTTTAGTAGCAAACAGGCAGACCAGTTCATTAGTTGCTTGAGACTCTCTTGGAGTGCGTGCCTGTCTGCACCAAAGCTGATGGCTCTTCACAGTTTAACATCGTCAACAAACATGACGGCGCTGCAAACCAGTTTTTCAATAAAGTCTTTGAGGTAGGCTAGGAAGAGCAACGGCCCTAGGATTGGGCCTTGAGGGATGCAATTTAGAATGGGGGTAGGGATTGAATTGGAAGCATCGGTGCATTCGGTTTGCGATCTTCCTGTAAGAAAATCTGTGATCCATGTAGATGACATTAACCCTACCATCGCCATCCAGTGCAAAAGTACATTGATCGATCAAAAATAAATAAACTGGAGAGGAGGAGTGGCTCTGTCTAAAGCCGTGCTTGAGCCCTTACGGTAAGTGGTTCTCCTCCAGGGACTTCATTGCCACCTCCTTAACTATAGTTTCCATTATATTACAGCAAATGTAGGTTAGGCTAACAAGGCGATACTTGGTGGAATTAGTTTGAGCACCACCCTTTCATATCGGGTAGATAGTTGCTTTTTTCATTCGGATGGCAGTTTCTCTAACTCAAATGTCGCATGGAAGATATGCGCTAGTGGTTCGAAGTGTTCGATCGCCCATTTTTCAAGAACGTGGTTGGTATCCTGACCAGATCCGATAACTTAATTTTTTTGAGATTTTTCAGCCCTTTCTCCACGGCAGATCCCCGGAAGATTATAGATTCTAGTACTAGACCGATGTCTAACTAGTGAATACCCGGCCAAAAACCGGCCTGTATTCGGCTTCTTCGCAATTTTCAACGAATTCTGCACCATCATCATCATCCTTATGTACTGCGACTGTGTACTTGTTTTTCAATCGACCGTTACTACAGTGGAATAAAATTTTATGCTTATTTGCATCCTGTCGGATAATTCTGGACTTATAGCTTTTCCTTGCCTATCGGCTCCATTTTGTGACCACATTTAATTGGCGCCGAAATTCCTTGAGCTGTCTTGGTGGCCCAATTTCCCCGAGTATCTACCATTTTTTAAAATTTTCTTCCTTAAGTGTCTGTTCCTAATCTCAAATAACGGTATTTCGCATAATTTATGAACCAAGAAGCTGAAGGGTTGCACTGGAATTTCTCTTGTTCGCTAACAGGGTGCGAATATCCAGCCCTATAAGTACCATATTGGACATTAGTTTCTGTCACTTCCAACTGAACACTGTATACCACTTGACTAAATCTGCTGCCTATACCCATTTCCTTACTTAGATAAGCCGACCCATTCAGCTTTTGGCATCCGTTCTTCTATTAAGTGTAGAGGTTATGACTGTCAGCCGGGCCTGAATCCCCATCATGACTGATCAGGGCTCCCAGTTCAAGAACAGCTTTCGCCAGTGCCTTCTGACCTTCTTGGGTTATACCTGAATTGACACTAAAGCTAGTATGATAAAGATTTTACTATATTTACAGCTAAAAGCAGATTTTTACAAGAACTCAGTTCATCGATGAACGCTCACCAATCGCTACCGTAACGCACTCATCCCACTCTGCCTTGAGGCTCATTCTCGAGCCCCAACAGCAGCCGCACAGCGGCTAGTAGTTGTAAAGACAGATGATCAGAGCCGACAATGTCTGTACTACTACTACTACTACTACTACTACTACTACTACTACTACTACTACTACTACTACTACTACTACTACTACTACTACTACTACTACTACTACTACTACTACTACTACTACTACTACTACTACTACTACTACTACTTCTACTACTACTACTACTACTACTAATTCTACTACTACTACTACTACTACTACTACTACAAATACAACAACAACAACAACAACTACTGCTACTACTACTATTATTACTACTATCAATTATACTACTACTACTGTTGCTACTAATACTACTACAACTACTACAACTACTACTACTATTACTATTTATACTACTACTAAAACTACTACTACTACTACTCCTACTACTAGCCACTATGGGGCTGCTAGCGTGGGTCAAGAGTGATCCCCAGGACAGAGTGGGACGAGTGAGCTCCGCCAGCGATCGGTGAGCTTTCCTCTATGATTGTTAATAATCTCGATCTTAACCAGCAAGGTAACGAACCCGTAGCTGAATGGTTACAGCGGTGGACTTCTGATCGCCAGGTCACGGGTTCGAGCCTCGACTGGGGCACCACCTGGATTTGTGTATGACCGGCTGATGACGGCTACTGAGCCAGAAATGACCCTTCCATTTACCCTTGGCTTTGTCGACATTTTTCATCCACCAAAATTGAACGTTTCTTGCTATCCAGGAATTTCCTTACGCTATTAAAAGCTAAGGATCAAAGTATTTTGTTTTTGTGCGCAGTATTACGAATGAACATTAATATGAGCCAGAAAAATTTGGTATATATCCCTTCAGAGAATGTAAAATATTGTTTTGTTTTCACGAAAATCAGGTGAATGCAGGATTAAGAGGTCACATTTTTTCGGAAAACGAGGGCAGATTTAGTCTAAAAAATTAAATTTTGCAAATTTATGACGTTTTGTACCACAAAACGCTGTACTAAACTTGTGTGAAGGTACTTTGTTTTACCACAGCGATAATAAGAACCTTAAACGCGCATATATACGAGACGCGATGACATGCCACTAATTTTCACCCTGTCACGGTGTACGCGAAGCCTGTCAAGACAATTTCGGTCTGCAGTTGACTATAAATGACTAAGGAAACTTGAAACGGAAGGGGCAGAAGATTTAAATTTTATCGCAAAATCTTAGTATATATTCGGCCACTCTCTTGTGCTTTTGAAATCTTAGAACTTGACTGAGAAGTAAACAATATCGAAAAACACTCCAATAGAAAGACAGAAGTAAGTTTGGTAAGTTTCAGCAGAAATTTTATCCTTACTTTTCAGCGAAGTAGAAAAACCGGTCAGATGTTACCAGTTTTCCCTTGACTTTATTTTGGAAAAACGCTATGTACGCAGACATTCGACAGCAAAACATCTAACTAAAGCGTTTTTTAAAAAGTTAACTTATTATAGAAAGTTTTTTAACTAAGTAAAGGCATATATTTTTCCGGCGTTTGTTGTGGACGTTCGTTTTGCACGGCAGCGAGTTTTCATGTTTGAGTGAGTCTACAAATATGACTCAGACCGCCATCTGCATTAAAATGTCCGAAAAACGGTAATCCAGTAAATGCTTTTAAGAAATATCTTGTTTTGTAGGTTTTACTAAGCACATCAAACGGAATCTACATTTATTGGCAGTCGACTGAAGACACGAAAAATCGTAAAGAATTCACCACAGTTTCAAAGACGATCTGAAACTCATCGTAATAGAAAACCCGAAATAGTTATAAAGAAATAGAAAAGCCATCTTTAGATACACAAAATGATTAAGGTTACCTGACGATTTTATTTAAATTTATTAGTCAGTGACCGGCCTGTGAACATATGAGTTTATGGAATGTCATATTCCTGTGACCTCTTATCGGCGAAATCAAGCAAAAAGCTGTTTGCCTTGGTCAAACGCATCTAAGACAATGAAAAAACGGCAGTAAACCTGCCAAAACGGTGTTGGAATATACACTCGCATGTGAGGCTGCTTGATGACGGCCATACTCTACGTTGCGCTTAATCTAGATGAATATGCATGTGCAAAACCCTGTAAAAGACTATTTTCAAAAGTTATTCTACTTTTGCTGCTTTCTTCACTCATTTAGTTGCATGGACAGGCTTCCAATAAATTTAAAATTGCAGTTTACTCAACTAGATCGATTTATCACCTTTTTGTAATTTGAAACTTTTCTAAAAAAATTAGTATTTGTAGACAATGTATGATTAATTTGTAAACCAAAACTAAGCCATATTTTCCCCCGTCATCGATTCTTTATTGATGTAAAACTTTGGGGGACGCAGTGTGCACTGATTTCGCGTAACGGGCCGTAACACATGAAATATATAAAAGTTCATGAATTGGCACAGCTAATGTACATTTCCTAACCTTAACTTCATTCATTTTTGCTGAAGTTAATGATTATTAACATCCATGAAACAAGCAGCTGTTCTATCGGTAGCACAGCATTTTTTGCCATTTGCCTTTGTCTTCCTTCAAGTGTTAGGATCATTCGAGGGTCCTGCTCATCGTAATAGTCAATCGTGTCCCCTTACAATCCAAAGTCCCCATCGAATAGGGTTATCGGTCATTATAAATCGCCGATTTAATGACAATTATCCCTCCTTGTCTGCTGCTCTTTGACCGCCTCTTCATTCTCTTCCTTTAATTCCTACTATCGCAGCCCGTACTCGAGTCTCTCCTTATCACCCTTCCGACTAAATCATTGACAGTGGACAATATTTTACTTTTACCAACCGCTAAATTATTTATATTTTTAGACGTGAATAATTCATTCAGCATCGCAGCAGTTTGCCTTCGGTACTACTGTGGGGTACTGTGGCAGTCCGTTACTGTAGTCACCCATCCCCGCCGCCTCCAATGTTCCTAACTTTCCATGTTAATTCGCTGTTGGAGCCAGAGATGACCTTGTATCAGCGTGATGAGAACTCGATTCCGACTCTCCACTGATTGTCTGCAGATGAAAAACCTCAGGTGCGCGCAACTGCTGGGCTAAAAACCTAAAACGGCGACAGCCCTTTTCTTCTGATTCTGACGTAAAATAGACTTGGAAAAATGCTCTTAGTCAGGCTTTGATGCTAACATGTATCGGCCATTGAGCTTAGACCACAGCACTTTCTTCTGTTTATCTTTCGAAGTGATTAGATCTTACATGTTGTCCAATTCATACCTAGACAAACATTTTACTCTATAGAAGCGAATAAATTAGTTACTGGAAAGATTCAGACGAAGAAGTTGTGCTCATCGGCGCAAGAAGTTTATTGGCCTGTTGTTTCAGTCTCTTACCCAAACCTATCATTTGAGACAGCTTCTGATGAGGTGTTCGAGTGCAAATCCGAAAGTTTAGGTCAGTAAACCTCTTTTTTTTCAGGGATCGCATCTTCGTTTGAAACCATTTTTTGTTTGGGAGATATCCTTCATTTCGCTAGTCTGCCATTTCCTTACACACCCACTCATTTAGTCAGTATTTATTTTGCTCGAAAACATTGTCTGGGTAATCATTCACTTGGAATGGGTCCCATAACTAGAGCCGTTTGGTTCTTTTGTAGAATGCGCTCGGCATATGCTTCAACTCATTGGAAGAATGTGCTGAGCTGACAGCCTTATCGAGTCAAGGGGGGTTGCTGTTGAAGTGCATGTGTTCATCGAGTTTAATAATTTCTTAATGTGCTCAAGGTCATTGTTTTGTAGATGAAATATTACAATTAGCACAACAGGATTTTACTGATGGTTACTATGCGGTAAACACAAAAAGTTTTATTCCTTATAGTGTAAATTATGAAACGAAACCAAGAACCCAAAATAAAGCATTCCCCGTGGCAACGCCACAGGAATCACACGAGGTAGCATTTATTCAGAAGTTCACTCACCGTTTACTCTGCCTATCGGTTCGCAGTGGATTTGAACAGTGTCATCCATATCACTGTTTCATCCAGTCTCGGTATGAAAGCCTTCAAAGTCTTTACGTAATTAAGTTCTAGAAGCTGCCGGGTTTTGATGAGCATTCAGACCCTCCAAATTTTCTAGTCTCTTCCTAATTATTGAGGCAAAAAATGTCATTCAAGTTGTTGAACAATGTTAGTAAGATTTCTAGCCAGCAGACATACAGTCCTACTTTTTATTTTCTGCTTTAAATCTAAGTTGCTGATAAGTTTACCTTGCATAATTACTTTAAGTTAATTTGGATTTGGTTAGTTTGTCCGAAAGTCAGTGTAAAATGGAGTTGCATCCAAGCATGTCATTGCATTCTTCCCAATGCATACTGTAAGGTGTATAGTAAAACCGTAAACTAAGAGGGCTGTGAACCTTCTAGTGAAGCATCTTCTTTTCACTGAGGCTTTGCAGGAAATGATCGCAAGCCAACTGACAACATCCTGATTTTCACGAATAGGGACGTTTTTCGATGGAATGCATTTCGGATGTTTTCCGACCGAATGCATGAGAAAATTGGACAGCATCTGATTTGTTCGGGGAGTCAGCAAATGCAATTAACAGCGTCTTCCGCCTCCTCCCACCCCAACTGACTATGAGCACAGAGAGTTTTGTCTTACTACAGAAGAAAAACAAATCAGACGAAAAACCTGGATAGGTTATTAGCACCGCAACGTAATCAGTGAAGTTAATTCCAAATTAACTATTGCAACAGGAATTGATACTACAAGAACTATGCAGTTGGCGGATTATTCAGAAAGTCCTCTGGGCTCATGAGGTACATTTCAACTCTATCGGTTAATCTGTACTTTTCATATCGAATGTCAGTTCACTATAAGTATTCAAGATGGGATGGGGTGCTATCAAATTTACACAACTAAAACATCTTACCTTATACAATTTTGCCGTTAATAGTTGTTGCCTGGAATGGTCCCAGTTAAAACGTCAACCAATAGTAAGGGATAATTTTAAGGGCATGGGAAAACATCCCTAATTTTTAAACCCACATCAAAAAAAGGTGATTCTGGCACCATTAAAGTAATAGGCAAGTACAAACGTAGATGCGGGAAGATGCCAAAAAATCAGTACCTATAGTTACAGCGCTAACTGTAATCACAATAACCGGTATGAAGGAATGACGGGCAACGCATACACTGAAACATAATTCACATCCGACAATAACATGTGACCATATGAAATGTACCTTATAAGACAACTGCCTGAGGATTAAAAATTGCAAAACCGGCTATTCATTTTTGGTCACTATATTTTTATTGCTTTACATAACATTGTTGGCAGCTAGCAAATTATATACTAACCATTTTGACAGAAGAACTCGATGGAGGTCGCAGAAAGTATCGTATGTCTTCTGGCCAAGCATAATTGATGAAGCACATGCCACTGCCCTGTCATGCAGTAAAGAATGTCTTGGTTGTGAAGCCTGCAACTTTATCACAGTTCAGTTTGTTTTTTTACAACACTTTGTCCCATCAGCGCTATTGACGCAAAAGGACTC
The DNA here is from genome assembly GCA_017591395.1 of Schistocephalus solidus. Lineage (NCBI taxonomy): Eukaryota > Metazoa > Platyhelminthes > Cestoda > Diphyllobothriidea > Diphyllobothriidae > Schistocephalus > Schistocephalus solidus. Next base: position 3,829 of record WEDG01014832.1, on the reverse strand, counting down.
ACATTTCGGCCCCTAGGGAATGCGCAAAGGTTGTGGTAAAATGCAAGAAAAAAAGACAAGCATCGTGTAGGCCGAACGTCGTGTTGAGAGCCGGAAGGCTTGTTGTCAGTCATTTTATAAGGTGGTCAACAATGTTTTCTCAGTCATATCGTTACACCAGCTGAAAATGATTGAGAGTCCATTTGTTAGTTGTAACCTTTTGCACCCTGCCATAATTTCAACTTTTTCTTTTTCATCTTTGAGAGATTTAAAACCAGCTGCTAGGACAACTACCACACAGATTTGGACTGCAACATCCCCAACAGCAATGCTACCTCAAAAGTTACTGCTTGCGGTTTTAACCGGAGGTAAGAAGCTTTTTCGCAAAACAGATAACACAGTTTAGGAATCAATAAAAATTGTATATGAATATCATACTTTACACAAAAGGTAAAGCATATATATATATATATATATATGGTGTTTGGATAGCGAGAACCAACGGAGGAGCGAGTTAGGCTGTCAGCAGGCAGTCTTCTGAGTGTGGAGTGGGCTAAAATTGCCACCGGAGAAGTTCGCTAAGTTTGACTTTACTTCATTTTCTCTTTTTTATGCATTTACGAGCGGTTCCTGAAAAAATTGGGCTTTTACCGCCGTCTTACCTATACCTTTCGCACAACCCGAACAGTCACTTGGCTTGGGCCAATCTGGTTTCTGATTCTGTCACGGAAAAAAAATTAGAGAACCTTTTTGGGTGGATACTTCTATGAGATCTGAACTATTTTTGGCATGTGTTAAGCAAGGTCGTCATTTAATTTCATCCGCTGTGTCAAAACGCGTTCCCAGATGGCTGAGGCATTCAAGAAAAGGGGGTCATGATCCATCTTGTTCAGATCTCATGCCTAATTCTTCCTTATAACCCAAGCCAAAGAGCTTTGATGCTGCTATGACGCGCTAACAGTCGCCTTTTCTATAACTGCCAAATAGGCAAGGCCGAAATAGGTCTTAGCTCTGAGTCCTCCCTCTGGATTTAGGGACCAGATTGAGTGTGGTATGCGTTTATTAATTGCTTAGCCTTTTAATTTACATTATCCACGCTCATTTCCAGTCCTTTTGACACTGTTTCACATTTGGGGCGCAACGCATGTGGACCGAGAGTTTTAGGTATCGCCTACTGCAATTACTATGATTATGCTAAAAACGTGCACGCCGATTACCCCTGATTGCCCTTGCTAGTGGTAATCTTCAGCGCTGCCAACCAGTACATAGGCGTGCATGCGATGATCCTAAATTATTTCAATAGATCACGTCTGAATGGTCAGCAGACTTTAAGAGGCATAACGTTTGCTGTTGCCCACACTGTCTCAACATATAAGACTCCATATGTAAACATTTCCTGCGCATATAAACTTGCAGCCCCGGATTTACTGTTGATATAATCACTGTAAAAACTTCATGACAAAAATCAACGAACTGAGAGATGAAGTAGAACACGTGCAATTTTAACGCACGGACGCAAAATACAAGTTAAAGGAGTCAGTGAGCTTTCAGGGGCAACATATTTTGGTTTATGGTAATTCAACTGGCCGGAGAAAATTGAGACTGTCATTATTGAAGAGGAATGCTGAAAGAATGTGTTGAGTAGGCGCATAGTGCTGGAATCCTCTGCTTTAGTCGGGATTTTAGAGTTTCTTTCGGTTGCCTACATGCTATAGCTGCAAATGCCCCCTTCCAAAAGACGAACATTAAATGAGTCTATTACAATGAATTCAGTCTTGTGTGAGGAGAAGGCTGAAATGAATTTCAGCGTCATACAGAGCCGAGAGATCGTCTTCGGCCGCCTTCATTGGATACAGAAAGACAAATGGCGATTGACCTTGTGGCTGAGTCACACCAACTGAAGGTGAGCGTGCATAGGAAGATGTACTTATGGTACTTATATTACAATGACACGAGGAATGCCTAACTCAGTTGGCCAATAGGCAAATATTGGTCATGAAACATATGGCAGAGATGACGAGCTCTCTGGTGCGAAGGTGCGGAAGGTCATTTTGACTTCGCAAATACTTCAAGCACCAAAGACGGAGAAGATATGAAAATAAAATTGGAAATCCACTGACTCGTACTTTTATGAACCAGCCCTCTCCGCGTGCCTGCATGGTGAAAGAGCCTTAAAAAATTGGTCTAACAACGCCTACCAAAGGTAACTTCATGCCCAATGAAAACATATGGCTACCCTTGAACATGATTGGCGAGTTAGGGCATAAACTCTGGCAGTGGTTTTGATGAGCACTAGACCATTAACCACAGTAACACAAGCTGGATGAGGAGATCATTAAGTTTGCAATATCGTGTTCAGTGGAAGATCAAAACCAGCACGAACTGGTGGCACGCGCAGTGTAGAGGGAATGTTGCCGTTCAAGAATCGGGGCTTAGTTTTATCTGTACGTCTCTCAAGCCGATCTTTGCAGCTAAATCTGACACAAACAAAACACAGCGACTGGTGGTAGCGCAATGAAAATGTTAATTACCTTAATGCCACCCGTAAGACAGTCAGCCGCATTATTATAGACATTCAGATTCCAGTTGTGGGTTACCGTGAATGAGTGATGGTGTGGTATTGTCCATTTGGCTTGCAGGCCCCACCACCGGCTTTCGCATCTGACACTAGCCGTTTCTCCGATGGAACGCAAATTTTGTCAGTGCCACATTTTTCCTGGAAAATTAGAATAGAGACTTTCCATTTTTCATTGCCATTTACAATTTTTAGTATAATTCTCTTAATAAGCGTTGGGAAACTACGAAATAGTAAAATGTATGTAAGCGAAGATGCGAAAAGAACCGCTCGGAGAGACGACCCACTATCTCGAGTCGCAACACGCACGCTGTCAACAAAAGCAATTAAATTCCACAAAACTTGCTGCAGGGAACATTATACTAATTAACAAAGAAGGTTCGCCATCATTAAATGATATTTTACAGCTAATGACCGAGTTTTCTCCTAGTGCTTAGGATTTAAAATGGAGATGATTTCGCAAAGATTTCTCCACGAACTCAGTTGCGTAATTGATAATAATGCTTGTTAAGAGGTAAAAAATGACCGTCATTGTTTATAACATGGAACTGTGTTATATCCGTATTTCATTATAGGTAATATGCTATGATTAGAGAATTGCAAAATAATTTCCTGATCATCTTAAAAATATCAATTTAATGCCCCATTTGGGTGCCGTTTCCGTTCCTAATTCATAAGCCAAATATCAACGACATAATATCCCACTTCCTTCATTTGCGGAATGTGACCTTTTAGGACACGGTAACACCCTGTAGAAATAATGGAAGTCAAAGAGCATATTTCATCCGTTTCATTGCTCATTCTGCCTACAGAAATTTATTTTGGAACACATATACTTCTAGCGTCAGAGAAAAGGACGCTTCATTTGGGGTGTATTCACATCCATCAGAAAACCTAGATCATTTATTGGCATCAAAAAGGATATTAGGGGAAGCATTTAGATTGGAAAGTAAACTTACCAAATGATAATTGCACATACGACTAATTCTTCATACAGCTATAGTAATTTATTAAAATTGAATCCTTCCCTGCAAAAAGCAGCTTAATGCAACATTTGATCCACCACCGGGATCGTCGCATTGACTGCTCAGAGGCCCGACCTGCCTCCATTTCACAAATTCGAAGCTTTTGTCGCATGCCTTTTCAATAAAGATGGATTACGAGGAATTCAGCTTAATGTCAAATGTTTGCAGCAATCTAGACCCAATCATTACCACCCGTTAGTAAAAAGCCTTTAGGAAAACAAATCTGAAGAGGCAACCCACTGTCTCAAGT
>WEDG01014831.1:0-34636 GCA_017591395.1 Schistocephalus solidus | reverse complement strand
GCATGGACCTCTTCGCCGAAGGCTGCGCCGATTTCGGATTAACAATCAGTACAACCAAAACGGTTGTGATGCACCAGCTGCTACCCAGCGTGGAATGCAATGCTCCCCAAATCAATATCAACGGCGCTCAACTCAAAAATGTGGAAAACTCTGTTTATCTGGGAAGCACGCTGTCACGCAAGCACGAACCGACGACGAGGTTGCTGACGTGATCTCCAAAGCCATTTAGGCCTTCGACCGACTGCAAGCCTCTGTATTGAATCGCCACGGTATTCACCTCAACACCAAACTGAAGATGTACAAAGGCCGTCGTCTTGGCGACACTCCTTTTCGGAGCGGAGACTTGGACCGAAAGCTGAATCACTTCCATTTCAGCTGCCTCCGCAGAATACTGAAGCTGTGATGGCAAGACAGGATCCCGGACACGGAAGTCCTGGAGCGAACTTCAATTCTCAGCATCTATGCAATGCTTCGGCAAGTGCAACTGCGATGGAGCGGCCACCACTCCGTGGGATCCGAGCCAGGTGTGGTGGCACGCCCAGGGCGTCTCCGGCTGCGCCAGCCACCTGCGCCCTCTCCCATCTCCGGTCTTCTCGACTCTGTCTTGACACCGGGCTCAGGTGGGGGAGGAGGAGAGAGTGCGGTAGCTGCAGCGCAAGGCTACTATCACTTAAAACTAATTCACGCGCAAGTCACCGTCCCTGCTCCACCCTTCCATGGAGCATACGGTGGACATCGTCGGACTACGACGGTCAGAACTGTCACTCAAACGACTTTTCCTACGGAGATGTCGCTTTCGCGTGCTCGCCGACAAGGAAGGTCAGAAACGACGCTACAAAGACACTTTGAAGAAATCTCTGAAGCAACTGCAAATCAACCCAGCGACCTGGGAAGACCTCACCCAGGATAGACTGCCATGGAGAAGATCCGTGAAAACTGGTTCAGCAATCTATAAGGCCAAGAGGGCGGTTCGCAAGTCACAAGCACGGCGGATCAACACTGTCAACGCCCAAGGCCTGCCAACGTGCCCACGCTGTCAATACACATTCCGCGCGTGAATCAGCCTGGTTGGACATCTTAGAACTCAATGCAACAAAAATCCCACAACATCAGCCTCTGCGACACCAGCCTTCGACCTCGCGGTTACGACTACCACCCCAACCACTGATAGCAACTTCATCTATGCCCCGCCAACCACGATCATCGACACCATCCTCCCTCCTTCACCCCTACGCGACCACGGCGACGAACACCACTGGCCCCACTTCCGCCATCTCAGTAGCCACCTCTAACTACCTGCTACCTCCACCGCCACTACCGCCCCCCCAGTACCAGCGATGGGGACTCCGTAATAACCTGTCCTCATTGCGATCGCACATTCACCTCACACATCGGCCTGGTTGATCACGTGCAAATCCATCGCACAGAGACTGGCAAACTAGTGTCTGGAGCACCAACACACAGCAGAGACCGTCATCTCAAACGCCCTCACTGCCCACGCACATTCACACATCGCATGGGCCTGATCGGTCACATGCGCATCCACGTAAGCGGAATCCACTGCGATGCCGACACATCTTGCGCACACATCAACACTTGCCATAGTCCTCCCATGAGCGCGACTACCAGTACCAGCATCAGAGTTCCCGCAGACTCAGCACCTTCCGACCTATCTTGTCCTTATTGTCACCGTACTTGCATATAACGCATCGGCCTGGTCGGTCACTTGTTAATCCATCGCACAGAGACCGGCGAACCAGTGGCAGGAGCACCAACATACACCCGCTGCACTCGACTCAATTGTCCGCACTACCCACGCACATTCACACCGCATGGGCCTATTGGGTCACATGCGTCTTCATGAAACCCTGCGGTAGAACACCGCCGGCTATACCACGACACTTCATATCTCCTCATAAGCCTCTGCACCTCACATGATCACACGCATCACCACAAAATACAGGCTCTTAGTCTGCATAACTGACTGAGAGGCAATTATGATCCTCGACTCTTTCTCCATGTGACTCCTTTGTTGCATGTGTGATCTGAGCTTGAGAATATCACGGGGCGATAGGCGCCGTGGATTTAAAGGTTGCTAACAGACAATTACATTCAGACCTCGCAGTCAATCCTATGTGTGATGTGTGGAGCGGCTGACTGGTGGTCTGAGAGTCAGGCTGCAATGGCTCCTTTTTAACGTGACCTCTGGCTATCTCACACATGTGAGCTGTTCAACCCCCTGTTGTGTGAAATCCTGGTCACCAGCAGCTGCGCCCACTTCCGCATCAGACGACTGCTTGGCTCGGATGGTGATGTGATTGTGGGAGGTGGAGGAGAGAGTGTGGTCGATGGCTCAGCACATTTTCCTCTTTATAAGCAATCTGACGGGCTTTAAATATCACGGTGCGCTCAAAGCCGTGGCTTTGAAGGTTGTCAACTAACGGGATAACTCAGACCGCTAGGTCAGCCTAGTGCGTGTTTTGTGTGGAGTGGCGGACTGAGAGTCTGGTTGCAATGGCTCCTTCTTAATGTGGCCTTTATGGCACTCCCACTCCGTGGGATCCGAGTCAGGTGTGATGGCACGCCCAGGGGCGGCTCCGGTCGTACCAGTCAGTTGCATCTTCGCCCGCCTCCGGTCTTCTTGACTCTGTCATAACACCAGCCTCAGCTGGGGGAGGAGGAGAGAGTGTGGTAGCTGCAGTGCAAGGCTTTTATCGCTTAAAACTAATCCACGCGCAAGTCACCGTCCGTGCACCACCATGGTGTGGAGCATCGTCGGATTACGTAGGTCAGACTGTTGTGCCGTCGTCTGTGTATGTGTGTGTGTGAGTTTTGTCTGAGACATGTGTGCTCGCGGTTACCCAGACGTGATGGTACTCTATTGTGCTATTAGCCAAATATGTCTATTAGTTTTTTTAACGTGGTGTTGCTTGGATTCGCAGCAGGGACATGCTGAATAGGGGGAAAATGACCTTCAGATGGCAGGTCACATGTAAATGTGTACGTACTACCGCTAACGCCTGTAGATGTGTAAAGGCGGGGCATGCACTGCACTGTCGTCCAGTCACTAATTCACTGCCAAATCTCATTACGAATTGACATTGCGGAATCCATTCCCACATCAGCACGTTCCTCTTCATAACAAATCAGCATGCGGACAGCATAACTCGGTCCTCAAAGCAGTATTTTAGAGCATCTCGGACTAACAGTTAAGCTGCAGTGGTTCCTTTATGTTGTCTTAATGACTCTGTCAACTGTTGTGAGCTCCACTATGCCAACGGGAAAGCCTGGTACATTTTGTGTGGACCGGGCGATTTGTGGCGCGCGTAGACGGGTTGTTTGGCTTTTTCAGCCCTTATGCTGGAACCAAAATCCGCTCGTCTTGATGATGTTTTGTCTTTGGTAGACGATGATAATGCTCCTTTGTGACCTTTAATTATCCCAAATCATAACTAACAGAACGTGAGCCAGGGCTTAATTGATAAAGTGTGTGGCTGCATGTGAACCTCACTTCTTTGCGTCCTGATCTGACAACGGAAAGTAAGTTAGGAATGAATATATAGTCCCTTTTGCTGTAATATTTCTCTGTAACGTACTCTTTCTGGTTCGACAATAGCACAATCAGTGACGTAAAAGGGCCTCTGAATAGTTCTTGCCTTACTGTCGAAGAAGTAAGACGAGCCTCCTTGTGCCACCGAATCTGGGGCCTTCTCGGATCACTGAAGCCACGTTGTACAAGTCTTAGTTTTAGCTGACTCACTTCCTTCAGGTCGGACTTCGCGATGCTCTGGAGTTTGGTCCCTGAGACATTCTAGCGTTCCACGCAGCATCAGCCAAGTCATAGGTGTGACTGGATACCAACTCTTTAGGTCTACGCCAATTGTGGCCTAAAGGAGTAAGGGCACCAGCAACCCCCTTGACAGGTAGGTTAAACTCAACTGTGCAAGACGGCTGAGTGTTATGTTCCTCCAACAAGGCTAGGTGGTTATGTTTTGCGGTAGCCTGTCTCCTTGCGTCGACATTAGTCGACGCTATCCCTTGGAAGCGGAATGGATTTAATGGAAGTCTTGGGTCAATGTGCAATCGTGCTTCGACGAGCATGAAGTCTGTTCTGTGCTTGTTGCAAGTAACCTACTTCATGCATTTAAGGATAATCGACAACCCACATTTCCGAGTACGTGCACACGCAAATGTAGTCAATGCTTACGATACTCCTTCCCTCATGTGAATGCCAGGTCAGCAGGTACCATTTAGAATGTTTGTCTTCTGCAAAATATGGATGTCGGCCGCTAGTTTCACATCGTTTGATGATCGCAAGCTTGCAGAGGACATTGCAAGTCTTTGGGTCAATTTAGCTGATGCTCACCTTCCAATATCCTGCGGTACTTTTTCATGTCGCTAGAGGGAATTAGCGACAGAATTCTGTGAAGACGGTCGTACGATTCGTACTCTTAATTCAGCAAGACGACACGTCTATTTATTTTCTGTGACTGTTCCTTGTAGCCCTATGCCTAGATGTTGCGTGGGAACACTTCACCTGTCATAGACGCCTTGTTCACTTTCTGGTAGTAGTAGTAGTATTAGTAACAGTAATAACAAGTGCATTATTAATATCATTAATAATTGTCGTTGTAGTGGCGAAATTAGCAGTAGTAGTACCGTAATAGTAGTATTAGTTGCATTTGTATTACTAGTGTTAGTAGATGTCGTAATGGCGATGGCAGTAGTACTGGTAGTAGTAATACTAATATTAGTAATGACAGCTGTGTTAATAGCATCAGTAATAGTGGTTCTAGCATTTATTATAGTATTATTTGCCGTAGTAGTAATAGCAGTAGTTGTAGTGAATATTGTGGTGGTGGTGGCGGTAGTATTATCGGCAGTTGTAGTAGTAACAGTTGTATTGAGAGTATCATTAATAGTAGTAATCGTGATTGTAACGGTAATAGCAATAATAGTAGTATTAGTGATAGCAGTAGTCCTACTGGTGGTGGCGATGGTCGTAGTAGTACTGAGTTTTCTCTTGCTCGACTCGGGTTACACAATTTTCCATAGACAAGTCTTGTCAATACCCCAGTTGGACGGGGGTGAATGAACATAGTTCATGCTTGCCTATCTGAATTTTCAAAAGCAGGCCAGTTCGAGTGCTTGACTTTACATATCTTGATGGCGTCGGGACACTTTTGAGTCATATTTTCATGCTAGCTGAATCTCCGCCCAGTCTTTTGTTTAAATTGCAGGATGTCGGATGTCACCGAAGTGCAGGGCTTTCTCTGTCCCGAGTGCATGCTCAGTCTGGGCTCTTCAGAGGAGCTGATGGTCCATTTTAATTCAAAGCATGCTTCAGAAACCGACCAGGTTTGTACACCTTTACCATTTGCCATTTTACTGATCGAGTAGACAGATAACCAAGTCCTCTCCACTTTCACAGAGTCCTTTTATTTTAAAAAAAATGCCCAAACATTTTGCTTTAGACCTTTGGTAGGTGGTATTTAAGGAGCATCTGACCAACTAAACCTTGAGGTTTCTAGTCCACCTGCGCTTGCAACCGCTCGGCAATAACACGATAAATTTATCTGAGAATAGGCGGATAAACCCTTTCTTTGTACGAAATCTTCAATGCCACCAGTTAAATTCACGAAGGCGGTATATGTGCGAGTATCGCTCTGGTCGTGCTAGTTTTTCTTCTCACAAATCAATAGGCGTGCAGGATGGACGGGTTTTATTCGGTCATTTATCATGGCTTTTGTACCGAAATATCACGTCGCCGCGAATTTACTCGCCTACCAACTATCGCCTTTCCGCACTTCAGTGTGTTTACGCTTCCTCGTTGGACAGCAACCAGTCACGACATATTCGGCCTACCTCACCAGTTGAATCTAATTAGTAGGGGTTTACTATAAATTGGGTGTTAGTCAAATCAGAGTTCTTAACGCATTCTGCAATGCCGTATCATCCACTTCTATCTTGGGTGGGCGCTCTTCGGAACCAAACCGTTCGGCGGGCTTTTTACCGCACTTTATGGCTTCTCTCGATCGGCATGTATCCTCCTAAAAAATAAGATCATATTTGTTGATCCACTCATCCAAGATCTACAATCCGACTTCTGATAAGTATACATACGCCAGAAGCTTAACAGGACGCCTATAGACCAAGGCAATAGAACCAACGCGGGTATTTGGAGCCCTTTGGCGTCGAAGCCTCACTCTTGGATTCGTTTTTCAAACAGCTAGAACTATCTGTTATTCTACATAGACGCGCTTCTCTGCGGTAGTGTTGGTGAACTCAAAACAACCGTTTACACGAAGCTGATGAATACTTACCTTGTTCACATTTTCCACAGGAAAAAAACCCTTTTCCCAAGCATGCAACAGCAGGATAACTCGCTACCGTCATTTGGAAACACATTTACTTGAACCGAACTTCAACAATACCGATGTTCCTTGCCCCTAGGGCATACCTTGACCGCTTCACTGAGAAAATCAGGCAGACAGCTAGTGAGTGGAATCCGAGGATGCTACATCTCCTACCGTAAATGTTTCCCGAGATTTTGCCGAATTAACGAGTAAACTTTCAACAGAAACTGACTACGCGTGCGAAGCGATTCTTTGACAGCAGTTAATGCCCCCCAGAGAACCCTATAGCGATCCGCCGAACGGACTGCAATTGCCGCAGAGTCAGCTGTGCTAGAGAACACGGCCTGTGGGTTCAGATAAGGCGCAGGAACGTGGGCCAACTCAAGGGTTAAAAGTGCACATTTCCTTGACGGCCTCCTACTCTCACTGCCTGGGGCCGGTAGGATGACTGGGTTCCTGCCTCACCGACAATCCGACCGTCGTATCCGACGAGATCCACCGTGTGCCCCACATCAAGGCGGCACAGGAAAGGTGACTTGCTCGTGAATTAGATTATAGTGGGCGTAGACTTGCGATGCATCTACCACACTCTCTCTCCCTTCCCCACCTGGGCCCGATGTCAAGTAAACCGGAGGCGGGAGAGAGTGCAGTTGGCTGGCGCGGCCGGAGCCGACACTAGGTGTGCCGCCACACTTGGCTCGGGTCCCACGGAGTGTGAGTGCCATTGAGGTCACATTGAGAAAGAGCTATTGCAGCATGACTCTCAGTCCGCCAGTTGGCCAATCCGCACAAAAAACACGCGGCTGACCGCCCAATCCAACTTATCTCGTCAATTGGAAATCTTCCAAGCCATGGCTTTTAGATCACCGTGATAGCTTCAAGCACGTCAGATTGTTTACAGTGACGGAAATGCGTTGAGCCGTCGACCTCGCTCTCTATTCCCAGACCCAAGCCACCTAGCCGGTCAGTGGATCGGTGCGGGGAATGGGCGCAACTGCCTATCTATCTAATGACCTTGTCTGCGCGGACGACGAACATGACCTGCCCCCCCAGGTCACGGGAATTTACACAGAAGGGTTTTGAACGGCTCACATCTCACACGTGTGAGAATGCCAGGGGTCACGCTAAGAAGGAGCCATTGTACTCTGACTCTCAGTCCTCCAGTCGACCACTCCACACAAACACGCAGTGGACTGACTGTGAGGTTCGGGTTATCCCGTCAGTTGGTAACCTTCCAAGCCACGGCTTTTAGCGCACCGTGGTAACTTCGAGTGCGTCAGATTGTTTAGAATGAGGAAAGTGCGCTGGCCCGTCGATTTCACTTCTATTCCAATTCGCGGACCCCAGCTACCGTCTGAGCCGGTCAGTGGACTGGTGATGGAAACGGGTACAGTGTCTGAGATACCTAATGACCTCGTCTACGTGTGCCACATACACGACCTGGCCTCCCACTTACAAGTACCAGAATATCACAGAAAAGTGGGTAAGTGGCGTGGATCCCACACGTGTCAGAGGTCAGGAGCCATTGCAGCCTGACTCTCAAACCACCAGCCGGCCACTCCACCAAGCACAGGTTGGGCTGAGCGCGATTACCAGTTAGAAACCTTCCAAGCTACGGCGCTTAACGTACCGAGATGGTCTCAGACTCGGCTCGCACGTGTAGCCGAGCAGTCACATGGAGAATGGGCGGAGGATCATACTTACCTTTCACTTGAGAAGGTAGTTTTGGGCGTGAATATGTGTGATGTAGATTTTGGTGAGTAGAGATGTGGCAATGTAACTTAACCGGCCGTGTTCAACCGTCGGTTATCATGGAGGCGCATCTGGCCTCATAGGCCCATGCGATTTGCGAATGTGCGTGGACGGTGCGGAAAGTTGAGCTGGGTGCAGCGAGTGTGGGTTGGCGCTCCGGTCTCTTTGTGATGGATTCGCAAATGGCCGACCAGGCCGATGCGGAATGTGCATGCACGGTGGCAATGACGACAGAATATGTCAGGAGCTGCTGAGTCGGTGGGGGTTATGCTTCTGGTAATGGTAGTCGCGCTCATGGGAGGACTGGAGATGAACTTTTTGATGGGTGGGCAATACGTGCTAGGTGTGTCGGCATCGAGCTGGATTTTACATCTGTGGATGCGTATAAAACCGCGTAGGCCCATACGGCGAGTGAATGCGCCAGGGCAATGGACAAGATGCTCTCTGCTATGTGTTGCTGCTCCAGGCCCTGGTTGGACAGTCTCTGTCCGATGGATACGCAAGTGACCGACTAGGCAGATGTGTGAGGTGAATGTGCGATCGCAGTGAGGATAGGTTAAAATCGAATCGAATTTGCCGGTGGAAGGGATGGTGGTGATGAAGGTAGCAGCGGACTGGTGGTCGATGGTGATCGTAAGGGTTGTGAGGGCGGGGGAGGTGACGTCGGTGGAGGTCGTCGCTTTGACCGACGAAGGGGTTGCGGGAGGGAAAATAGTGCCAGTGCTCGAAGGCGGCGGGGCAGTGTGATCACCGGCGGTGAGATTGGTCGTTGCCGTTCATGCTGTGAAGTTTGAGTTCGGGGTGACTGGGAAGGTATTCGTGGATGCAGAGGTTGATGTCGGATTGTTACTCCATGGTGTCTGAAGATTTCCAACTAGGTTGATTCGCGCGCTGAATGTGCATTTGCAGCGTGAGCATGTTGGAAGGACTTGGACACTGACAGTGGGGATCCGAGGTGCCTGTGACTTGCGAGCCGCCCTTTTGACCCTAGCAGCGGTGATCCGGTTGGCTTCGTAGATTGCTGCGCCAATCTTCACTGCTCTTCTCCTGGCTGGTCGGTCCTCATCGAAGTCCCTCATGGGGCTGGGTTGATTTGCAGTCGCTTCAGCGAGTTTCTCAAGGTGTTCTTATCTCCCTGTCGGCGAGCACCTGTAGCGAAATCGCCGTAGCAGAGTCGTTTTGGTAGTCGCTCGTCGTCCATCCGCACCGGGCGGCCGCTCCATCGCAGTTGCATTTGTCTCAGCATGGCGTGGACGCTGGGGATTCCGGTTCGTTTTAGGACTTCCGTGTCCGGGATCCTGCCTTGCTATCTCAGCTTTAGTATTCTGTGGAGGCAGCTGAGATGGAAGTGTTACAGCTTCGTGGCTTAGTTCGAGTAGACGATTCAGGTATCCGCTCTGTGCAGGAGTCAAGACGACGACATTGTACCTCTCACTACCCACACAAGGTATGGACGGCAGACAGTTCGAACACCTGCCTGGTCATCGAACGCAGCGAGAACGACTGAGTAATGCAACTGCAGTCTCCAACTGTTGACACCCCAACCCAGGCTGGCTCTCCTGAGGTTTTATTTGTCAGGCGGTGGCCATAAGGTTATGTGAAGGTTCCGGCTGTTTACGTGCAAAAACGTATGTGGAAAAGCCGACTACTTGCATCCGAAAACTCGTAGCATTTGCAGATTTTTAGGAATTTATTTTTTCATAGATGTACAAGCTTAAATCCCCTACACATGTTTGCCTATTTTCTGCTGCTGCATGACGCACCGGTGGCAGCGGGTGTTCGCCTCCTTAGCGTGTCGCACAGCCATGTCTGTGGCTGCCTTCGCTTTGCGTTAGTGTTGAGCTAATTATTGGGCCGCCATAATTGACTAACAAGTGTAAGTATTTGGCCTACCTCGGAAAATATTAACTGAGAGGGTGTTGTAATAATGCTCAATGGGTGGCATAATCCCAAGATATTTCAGCCGCGCCATGATGCTGAATGAGATCCCTTCCGACAGCCTGTAAAAACCACATTCGGTAACAAAATGTCTACTTAAGTAGTACGATTTTTTCTATTGATTTTCGATGTTATTATGTATTTTGCAGAAAAAATACCTAAAAATATTCTCTCCATGCGCTGCGCTTGGGGATTTAAAAATTACATTCTGCCCACTTTATAGAGAAAATCGTACATTGCTCCACGCCATTAAGAAGACTCATAAATTTTGCAGTGGGTATGAACGATGTACAAAAAAAACATTATAAGACATACAACAGAGTGATTAAGGCCTGTGGAGATAATAATGTCCCCATCCGTTGACACTTTTAAGCGGAAGTTTGACCAGTACAGCCATAAGTACCACCACGACATCCGAACCTAAAACATTTCCTGAAACATATTCTCATCCACAATTTTCGCGTCGTGTAACATACTACTCCCTATTTTTGAGTAACATTATTTTATAATTGTTTGTCCGATGCCCTGCAGTGTGTCGGGGAGATAACCCTGTGTCCAACGTCCATTATATGTCAGCCTTTTTCTTAAATTTGCAGTGTCATTGACATCAATAGGGAGCTCAAAGGCTTTGCCTATATTTCCCTTAATAAAACTGAACTGAACTACAATGCTGCATGAATTTACAGTTCACTGTCCCTAAAAATATCATACTCGCAAACCTTTTTTTTAACGGAAACCTGCTCTTTCGCCAAGTGTAAAAGTTGAAGAAACCCTAATTTACTACCCATTTGGTGCACGAAAGAATATTTTTTGCGCATTTTTTCCACAAAATATATTTGAATCTATTAGGGTAGCGAAAATCCATGGACAAAATGCAATTACTTAAATAGTCATATTTCAGGTGACCGAAAAGCGGCGCACTCATTGGGCGTTGCTGAAATATCTTGAGATTTTTCTGTGAGATAATCTGAACTTCACATTTCTGTCTTAGTAATCTGTATTACTTGAACACAAAATGCAGCATTTCTGTGAACATTTTGTGTTATCGGTCAGATACTGTATTTTAGAATTTTTAGAATTTTAGAATTATTAATTTAATTGTTGTTTGCGTGGCCCTCGTGATCTCTATAATTGATTGGGAATCAAGCGGCCCTCGGTGTCCTATTCTATACGCTTACGGTTTTTTCGTTCGCCATATCTCTCTCTTTCTCTTTTTGGACATGCGCTGCAACTCCAGGACACTTTTTCTGGATCCTACACTTTGCATTTTTACAGAAAAAACCTGTTGAACGGCCACCTGTGACTGAACTCCCCGAAGGTATGCCTACCTACTCTCACATCCCGCCTTACCAACTGACTTGCCATCTTTACAGTCACCGAACTGATTAAAGACTATGACCAGCTAGTGTTGGGCTGCTTCACCCAGAACAAACAGCTTGATGAGGAGGTGAAACGGACGTCCGCAAAGGTGACACTTCTGGTTTGTCCCCCCTTTACTGACTGGCATTTTTGGGTGCATGTGTAGGAGAGCGTTCTGCGGAGTCTGCTGGAGGACACCATCTCGACAACTACCGTTGCCAACTTGTAGGTCCCCTCCGGGGTTTTAATTCTCTACTGTAAATTTGCTCTGGTTATTTTCCGATCCTTTTTCTTTTTTCGGATCCCTCACTGCAGAAAGGAGGACCTTCGTTCGAAAGTCACAGACTTCCTGGAACGACGGACCTGTGCTCAGACAGCGCAGGAAGCAGCTTTTGATCAGGTAGTTCCCACTTGTTTACAAGCTGCTCAAACATCCAGTTTTTTTTTTCAATAAGGAATGGATGCATACTGATCCTTTGTGCGCGCATATTTCTGGTTGAATACTTACCCGATCTGGTTCACTGAACGACTTCTGACCCACTTGTTAAACCGCGTCTGTGGACAATCTACACCGTGTACACCGCGCATTTTTTTCGTTTCTCAACCCATCTGGTAGTCGGGGTTAAGATTAGATGAGTAAAGGTCAAATAAGCCCTAAACAGTACTGTGTCAAGTTATCCCCAAACTCTGTCACCCCCCTCTGCTATTATAGCTTGGTTGATTTTGACCAGGTAATTGATTGCCTGTTTGTGACCTTTTCCACCCATAGAGAAGCTTTTTGGTTTGGGAGGCCAATAAATACCCGATCTGCAGCGACAGAGAATGACAGGTGGCAAGGCACCGATGAACTTCAGTCCGATTAAATGCTTATAACCCATCTGATAGATCTCGTCTGTGGACCATCTGAGCGCATGTTTGTGTTTCCCCTGCCAGCTGGTAGTAGAGGGTTATGATTGGCCCGATAGCGGCAGAATACGCCTAAACCGTGCTGTAACATTTTGCGCACATTTTCTGTCGTCCCTTCCAATGTTGCTTTGGCGTTGAGAGTCAGTCTTTCTAACCGACGTAGACAACGTTAATCAGGATAAAGACAGAATAACGTTACTGACAAATACAAGGGAAACTGGAATGGCTATTTCTGGTTTATTAGCCGTCATCAGCCAGACATAGACAACCCCAGGTGATGCGGCACCCGAGATTCGGACTCGCGACTTTTTGGCTAGAAGTCCAATGCTCTTACCTACTGCGCCACGAGCTAGTCTTGTCAGTTTCCATCGGGAATATTAACACTGGTAAATGGGCGCCCACTGATCGGTTACAGAACTCACTCTTGATCCGTGCCAGCAGCCGCACAGCAACTAATGCTATAGGCAGAATAAAATTACCGAAAAAGACTAGAAAGACTGGTATGGCATTTCTGGCTTATTAACCGTCATCAGCTATTCGCGATAGCTGGCGGCCGATAATTGAAGTGGGAGGAGTATGGTTGTCCTCATAAACAAGATAATAGCGCACTACAATTAGTATGTATTTTCCTATAGATTTTCGATTACCGTATAAATTCCTTTATATTTCATAGAAATCATGCATAAAAATATGTTATTTTGGACTTATTTGGTGGCAAATTCATGTCTTCTTCTAATGTCATACTTAAAAGGAGAGACATGTTTATGACAAATGGAGGCGAATGTCCGTATTTCAGGTGTGTATAATTGAAGAAAGAGAAGAAGAAGAAGGTTGTTCGTTCACCGGAATCATGGCTTTATTCGTCTGAGCTTTCGAACTCTTACTGGCGATTGACTCCAGTAAGAGTCTGAAAGCCCAGACGAGTAAAGCCATGATTCCGGTGAACGAACACCCTTATTCTTTTTCACTTAGACATGTTTATGTTTTTAAAAAGTTTTAAAATTTCCGAATAATTTTGAGCCCGATCTGCTATTGCAGTTGCGTTTAGGGTTTTTAATCTACAAGTTGTATACTTTCCGTGTAAGGAAAAACACACACTCCTTATGCTGTTAAGAACATACCATGTACTGTTCATGAAATTGTTCAATGGATCACTTCATGAGGAGCACTTCTACATAGACCTTTCACACTCTTAAAAATCTCGTAATTAAAAACTTTTCAAAGTCGAGAGGCACCCTTTATTCGAGTGTACATTTTGAAGAACACAAGATTTGCTCTCTATAACGTATAGTTCAACTTATGAGCACATCGAGGATCATCAGAAAAATAAATGCTACTTAAGTAGTCTGTTTTTTGCTGGGGATGGTTTTTGCAGGTGACCGAAAAAAGCGCATTCAAAAGCCAACATTCTGAAATAGCATTGAATTATGCTTCTCAATAATCAATATTACAATCTCACTTAAGTAATTTTTCCTAATCGAAAACGCATGTCATATGTTGTATATGGCTGCATTGTGAGTCATTGGTATTTGAACTCCGCCTCGTTGGAAAAAATGGGACAGGAGAATGTTATACCTACCGCCGGCAGCTCTCTTCTTCAACATGAAACGACCACCCCGGGCACAAGAGAACATGATGTTTCTTTGAAGAGGGGACCGATGGGGCGACAACTATGATGCCTACCTGAACAAGAAAGTATGAGAGGAAGACTATCCGAGATTGTGTCTAAGGAACCAACTGATGTGTGCTGTGAGAACTAGATTACAGCCTCAACCATCCATTGGAACACAAAGAAAATTATCTGCCCATGCTGCACCTGTGAGTAGAAAATCATTACAGTACGTTAATCATCCAGCTGAACAAACTCAAGTGTCTCAAAGAGCTCTCCATAGCCACCGGATATCCGAAAGTATTCGTCGCAGTAGTCGACTGTTTCAAAGGGACCGGATTAAGGAGTCCAACTAGCGGGAGTCACGGCGGAGCATCTCTAATGGGAAAGATGCCTCCGAAGCCTTGGCTAGATCCCTTACGCTACTCCCAACGACCAGGCGAGGTCTGCCGTTACCTATAAACTGCCGTACAACCGCGAAGAAGGCAACTAACTGGACATGGGCTTGTGTGATGACAGCTGCGAACGCGGATGTACGAACGTCAGTTGGTCGTTCAGAGATCAGGCCCGACGTCGGAGGTATCAACTCATGCCGCACGTATGGGAAATATTTTAAGCTTTGACGTCGCTGACTTTGTGAGCCTTCAAGGGAAGTGGAAAAAACCTAACTGGAAGTCGTGGTTTGCGAACTCTCAAGATAAACGCTTCTCCCCTAGAGATGCGTTAGCTGCCCCCCCTATGAGTTCATGCTTTTCTGATGTATTCTCATCTGTATTACGAAGACGTGTTAGTGACCCAATTACTTTGAACGTCTTACACAAAATATATGCTTTCCGTACACTTTTTGACGAACTCTATGCAATACGTGACTTTTAATAAAGGTTTTTAGCGTGTGGATCATCAACAGCACCATGCTCAGTTTTGGGCAATGAAGTCTCCGAGGACATTATTAGCCTTCACTTGCTGTATACTTCATGGGCAAGTGGGTGTGGCGCGCATGTCGAAGAAGCTCTATGTCTGACCTCATTACCGGTCGCCTAAATTGGACATTTTTAATCATCCGGGACTGGGGAGGGAGTGCGATCCACCCTGCGCCTATTTTTTGCTGCAGCGAATCTTTGCTGGTTTTAAATAGTGACGACGTGCTCAAAGTCATGCCGGGGTAAGGCAGTTCTCCTTCGAAGTGTGAATCAGACCTTTTTGCAGCTTTCGCCGTTATGCGACTGGAAGTGTAGGTAATTTATTTACAGGAACAGCATTTACGTGGTACGCGTAGATGGACATTTTCCATATCAATCGCTGTACGGTATCTCAACTGCAAATGACATGTCTCGGACTTACCACTAAAGTATAACGGAAAAGGCAGACAGATAGGTGCCGAAAAAGTCTTGTTAACTACCATCCCGCTCCCACACACTTCTCTAGTGCTCTCTCGGAACAAAAGTGTTCACCGTTGCTTACAACATATAAATTCTTTATCTTTTGCGCTTGCATCTTTGATCCTTTGAAGACTTTGACCAAAATCGAATACGTAAGTCCGCTTAGAAAATATAGTTTAGGGACTTCTGTAAAACGGGAAGGGTTATATCATTAGTTTTATCAGTCTGGCAGATGAGTGAGGCCATTAACGTAGTATGTGGAGAGTATCTGGAACACTCGCACTCGTGGCATATGTTTGCTTTATTACTCCAATGAGGTGCTAGAACAGACGCGCAATGTGAAATATGCAAATTGGGGGGTGTGGAAAGCGAGATAAATCAGGAACTCCTACCATATTGATTAAATAAGGTTGGATTGGGTAACATGGTCGGCTGCAGACAAACGTAATCCTAATCTTAAACTGAACCTTTATCAAGGAGCATGGGTTCGAACCTCGGATCCGCGCACCTGGGATTGGGTAAAGCTGGCTCAGGGCGGCTAATAGGCCAGGAATGGCTATCTGGGTCTCCCTTATCTTTGTCAGTACCTTTTATCTGCATATATCACTAACTTCTGTGTGTCTGTCTCGATATTGAACTCCAAGACACGACAGTTCGACCGTCGTAGTCCGACGATGTCCACCGTATGCTCCATGGGTAAGTGGAGCAGGGACAGTGACTTGCGCGTGATTTAGTTTAAAGTGATAGTAGACTTGCGCTGCATCTACCGCACTCTCTCCTCCTCCCCCCACCTGAGCCCGGTGTCAAGACAGAGTCAAGAAGACCGGAGGCGGGAGAGGACGCAGGTGGCTGGCGCGGCTGGGTCCCTTAAGTCCTAGCCGCCCCCTAGGCGTGCCACCACACCTCCATGTTCGGCATTTGTTATGGGAGCGCAACCCGAATAACGCCTGCCGTGCCCTAATGTGGCCCCCGTGTTGGTCCAACGCATCTACCACGTGGCCCGTTTAGGGGGCACAACTCCAAGACACAATGATACGAGGATGTACCGTAACCGCGTCGGCGAACGCCTTCCAATCATAGTTTTTGGAACCCTGTCTGATTTTTACAGCTTGTCAGCGTCTCCAAGTTAAGGAGAAACCTTGTTAGGATGAGAGCCCCGTGCCTCCCCAGTCTGATGCTGTAATTTACTAAGCAGCAGATGCTAAGTATTTGTCCCCAGTCTCGTGAAATCAGCATGCGGCAGTCGTGTTTCGCATTCAGAGCATGCGTTAAAGGACTTCTCCGGTGGCACATTTTTACGCATGACTTATTGTGAGTTTATCTATCCAGCTTAAAACAAAAAAAATAATTGAGAGTTACAGGCCATGTTTCTTGTTTACCTTTTTCTATTAGGCGGTTTCCGACAAGAACCAGGCTCTGGAACGTGTTCATTCGCTTGAAGGGAAATTGGTTCGTCTCTACTTCCATTAATGCTCAATCTGTCCTCTAGGCTGATACCGCGCAGAGTTTGGCCACCGCATGCGAATCCTTGCAGGTCAGTTCCGCCATTCCGTAGACTCAGTTTTTGTTATTTTTTGTGCTTTTGTATTTTGCTTTGCGTTCCTGTTGTCAGCGTAACGAAATATTACCTTCATTCCTATCCCTTGTAACTGCAGAATGCAAATTCGCGGGTTCTGGAGCTTGAAGCTCAATTGCAAGAACAAATGCAGGGACAGCAGCAGGCACAATCCCTAGATCCTCAGCTTTCCATGCGAATGGATGGTCTGCAGCTTGATCCAGTTGAAGCCGACCCGTCTCCAGAGGTATTGGCCCCACCTGTGCAATATGTTATGTACTCGATTATGCCTACTTACACTTGTTAAGTAGTCATACACGCGTGCACTTTCAGATGGGCATGCAAGCGAGTCGGCGTGAATGATATTCTTATTGAAGTAAAGACTGATTTACCGTATTGCCATCGGTATCTTGGTTTTAACCTATGTACTATAAAAACCCCGTTTGGTTTCAGTATATTTCATAATTTCTTTATTAGTTGGCAGCATCTCCTCTCCAACTTTCCCCAAATGTCCGTAGGTCCGCTACGGCACTCAGTCAGGTGTTATTCCTAAGCTGCTTGTTTGCTGCTCCCAAACCCCAATAGGCTTTAAGCAGCACAGACCAATTCGAGTTCTCTCAGCTTAGCCGAAAATTTACGCTTTTTCTCTATACGACTACCCTTTATACACAAATTCCTCGCCTCGTTTGATTTATTCATGAAGTGTGCATGTGTGCTTTGTTAAATAGGTGTCGCACCTATCTAGGCCTCCTAATTCCTCATGGAAGAATCCACCAGGCCAACTGGACTTCGAACATAAACTTTCGCAGCTATCAGAACAACTGGAGTCCTCTCAAAAGGAGCGCAACTTACTCTCCGAAAAAGTAAGTTTCTTTATTTTAATTTTTAATTTTATGCCGACGGAAAACTGGTAAATAATAACGTTTCTGCCTCATAAAACTTACGCTTGTGGCTTTCGGCTGCATATTCACCCATTATATCCGTATAGAGTATGACATTATTCAAGTACTGTTGATAAAGGCAGGGGAGTATCGAATGGTCCCTTCTGACCTAGCTGTCGTTACCAAGCATCTATATCCTGAAGGAGGTTGGTTGCTAATCTAGCGCTGGATCAAAACGCTGTGCCAGTTTGGCCACCGGTTTGCGATCAAGAATATTCAGTGTCAAATGAAGGGTGCGATTCAGGGAGGAAAGTACTCTTCAGTTTCCGTCTGTTGATTCTGATTTTGAACTATCGGAGGTAAAAAGTAATCAATGATGTGATAAAAGTATTTCATAAATGATGGAAATGACGTTTTCGTCGCCAGCCAGTCTGTCGACTATACGACAGAAAACGGCACAGGGAAATAGGAATGCGCTAAATTCCAAAGAAATTACGGTTAGGTTTAGGATTGGTGTCAAGATTGTGGTTAGGGTAAGGTTATAATTAAAGTTAGGATTTGTGTTAGTCAGTGTTAGGACATGAGAATAGGTACGCTTCCTTGAATTTATCGCACTGCCATGAAAGGTTGAAGGTGAGGGAGGCGCTCCTGGTCTCCCATCCTGCCCGGAGGTTACGTAAACCATTCTAACCTCGACTGTCATGCAAATAAAAGCGATTACGTGCGCATTTTCCTTTTGGAGAGTCGGCAGTTCACTCAAATTTCCCAGATAACGAATTCCATCGAACCGTATCTTCCAAGGCCTCAAATGTTTACCCTGTTATTGTACTCGAAACAAGACAAGACAGCGTTTCTGACTACCACAATAAGCGGGGGGTCCTCGTAAATAGCCTCTTTCGCGGCCAGCTCAACGTCAACTCTGTTTGAACCTTGGTGTAATTGCAGTCTTCAAATTACACTTGCCGTTCGAGAAAGGTGTTTTCGTAGGATTGCGTGCGGTCCCTTTCACGTACCGGCTGAAGTCGTTTGCAATTCGGTCCTCGTCCATTCCGAAAAAACTCCTTGAGAATTTGAGAGGTATCACTGGATTGACTGATGTCTCGCAGAGTTGCGTCCGCTGTCCATCTCCAAGGAGTAAAAATACCACCATCTGTCCTAGGTTCGACTAACATGTTTATTAATCCGAGTGAAGGAGTGCTATCGATATCGACGTTACGAGGATTCTTGGTTCAGGCAGTACGATCATCAAATGAATAACCCTGGAGGCCCAGTCCGTAGACGCATGGTGCATCCATCTTCATGTGTTCATTCGTTTTCCGCCTCTTGCACCAAAATAGGACTCATGTAACCGCCGCTCCGGTGGTTCGAGTACACGTGCCTTCAACCACTTGACTTGCTACGTTGTGTCGTGTCTCATGATCGACGCCTCGAGCAGGTGCAGCTACGTAGATGATCCAGTCGATGACAGGTGTGCGTGCAAGAGTGCATCATCAGCTCTGTGTCAAGGCTGAGAGCCAGACTTGGTCGCACGCAAAGTTGCACACTTGTCGAGGCTGCTTCACCCCTACCTGCGTCTACACCGAAGGCTTATGCACATAATATGTTCCCTCCCTTCACTGACGTATCTCGAGTTGATTTATAAGCAGTAATGGGTCCGGGGTGTTAAGGACACGTCCGCTACATTGGACGCCACCACTTCATGTACCAGAATTTTCTAAACCAGGAAGCCACACACGTGACAGTTACCCCCAACAACGCACAGCAACTCTACAACCGCGAAAGCTGGGGAAAGCAGAGCGGGGGCGTCGAATAAAGCCAGCACTGGTGAATACATTTTGATTCAGCGCAGGCGGGCAAGTACCACCTGACATGACAAATTTCTGTGAGTAGTAGTCCTTAAGATCAGTGAGTAATATCAATCCCTCCTCTCCCGAGAATTTAGACGAAAAATTGTCTTGATTTGTCTCTGCCATCACGTAAGTCAGCATATTTGCAGTGTCAGTCTGGTAACCTTTACAACTCTACGAAGCAGTTTCAATAGTAATTTCCCAGAGCAGAATTTGTGCATCATGCGAAGGTCGGGCGGTCAGGATTCGGAAACAGAAATATTTCGACTGTAAATACATTTAGCACTGCCGATAAAGACGAGAGAGACTGGAATGACCATTTCTGACTCATAAGCCGTCATCAGCCAGTCCAGTTAGAGCGTTGTATTTCTGATCAACAGGTCGCGGGTTCAATCCTCGGGTGGTGCCCCACCTGGGGTTGTGTATGACTGTTTGATGACAACTGATAAACCAGAAATGGCTATTTCAGTCCGCCCTTTCTTTGCCGGCAATATTCATCTGCCTATTCTACTACTAGTTACTATGCGGCTGCTGGCGGGCCTAGACAGTGAGCCCCAAGGCAGAGCGGAATGAGTGAGTTCCGTTTAAAGATCATTGAGTGTTCATTAAGGACTGGTAAATACAATAAAAATAAATTGAATAGCCTGCTGATATGGTATAATAATAACAGGGTCTCCGATCTCACATAAAGGAAAGGATCACCGCGGCTTGACCCTCAATCCTGAGTAAGACCGCGTTGTAACATCGGCTGACCGACTCAGACTGTTAGTGAGGCATGGTAGTTTAAATGGGGTTTTGTTGTTTGCGACTACGAAGCCTTGAGTACACGTTATAGCAGTGATACGGTTTCGAAGGCTTCTTTGTATCTCAATCAGGAAATTATATCTGCTTTCTCTGCTAATGTATATTCCGATTTGGATCGAACAGACGTGAAAAAAACTAGAAATACACGCACTCATTTTCCGTCAAATGACGCTCGTTCTCTATGCAAGAGCATTTAATTTCCCATATTCTACTAAAATTGAAGTTAATATACGTAAAGAACATCACGGCTATTAGAAGCCTCTAACAAATTGTTTGGTATATGTTGTATTCGCTTTTTTTACTCAACGGAGGATCGTTTTGCCGTTTTATTCTATAAATAGCCAATAACCGAATTCAAGAAGGTATTTGCGGTCGTAAATTCCGATTCAGATCTTCGCACAAACCTCTGTTTACTGGAAAAACTAACCTTCAGCTGTTTAACTGATTCATTTGTGTCCTAGTTACCTGTGATTTCATTTCTCTTCCTATTCCACTCGACTGATCAGAAGTAACCTTCCGATTTCCCTCGTAAAGGTTGCCTCTCTCCAAAATGAAGTCTCCAAGGCCAATAATTACCTCACTGAGCAGGCGTATAATGCACAGCATTTGGAGCAGGAAAAGGCTCAATTACAAAGTGCATTATCTGCTGCCGAAAGTTCCACCAGCGCCCTGCTCGCTCAGCACGAGGTAGGTCATTGGTTTGCCGACTTTAGTTGTTAGAATGCTAACTGTCTACTGTCATTCTATTAAGTAGGTAAAGTTGAACACTTTAAATGTGTATAAGGCATCACGTTTTCATCTACAGAAAGAAATCCTCCAACTCAAAAGTGTCTCTGAGGAAAATGAAAAACATCTGACGGGTCAGTTACATCACCTTCAATTGCAACTGAAGGAAAGTTCTGATGAGCTCAGTCGCCTTCGTGCTTCAATAGCTGACCTTAACTCGCGTAATGCTTCTTCTGCCGCTGAGGTACTAAAGTAGAGAAGTAATAATTTCAAATACCTTTTGGTTTCTGATCGTACTTGCATGGCTTTTTGTATATGTCCCTATTCAGATATTTTATATCTTCTCCCGCTTCCTTTAACTTTACTCCCAGATAGTACTCTCCATTTTTCAAGAAGAGTTGCCTATAATTATTGACGATGGTAGAGAATTATTAGGGGAGGTTTGCGGATTTGTATAATTCCTTTTGACCCAGTTGTGAAAAACTTGGCTACCTCGATGGGATTCGAATCCCTGGCAGCAAAGGGAAGGCTTCAGTACAACCAACGTCACCTAGACCGTCGAGTTTTTTTACATCTTGATCAAAAGGGATGATTAAGGATTTACAAAACCTGATCTACGTTTTTTGACTTGGACGGATTACTTCAGTGGGGTGTTAGCATATATTATTTTTTCGCGGCAACACGCCAGGAGGCCGGCTTTTGAATGCATTTCTTTTTGGTCACCTGCGAAACTTCCACTCAATAAAAATGACGGCTTTAGTAGTATATATTTTCCTACTAATTTTTGACGCACGAGTAAAACAAAATGTATTTGATAGAAAGCAGTCCTAAAATATACTTTCTTATACTCGCTTGATAGCCGATTAAATCATCCAATATTATACTTGGGGTAAAGCTATCTTGCGATTTTAAAAAAAATTTTATATGAGGTTTTCTAAGGCCTTTGAGTGCCCGTTCAAATCGCATCTCATTTGCCCTCCTCATGAGGCAGATATTATTACGCACATCCATTGCAATCTTTTATGAGCACTATATGGTATCTGCTTAGCGGCATTGAGGAGGGTATGCTTCTTCTAATACGAAAGGCATCTAGGTTTTAGACTGAAAACCCTAAACGCAAATTCAGAACTACGTGACGTGCGTGTCCATGATCCTAGTGATCTAGGTTCGATCTAGCGGGTTGTGCAAAAGTTTTTTTTTGCGTTCATAGTGACGACTCGGCATTTATTGTGTCATCCCCTGCACGGCCTTTAAACACGCCACAGTCATCGGCTCCCAAACGCAGCTTTTTAGACATGCCATGAGGCCAGAACTGCTAAATTGGGGATAATTGCAGCCACTGCTTTCATGCGCAAGGTAAATATTCAGATATTTCTTCTGCCGTCTTAGTTGACACCTCAGCCCAAAAATAACGTAAAATCTGTGTTCCTGTTGCCTGTTGTGGCGGTGGAATCACAAAGAGCAACCTGGGATTAGAAGCAAAGATTTGGTGCTATGCCGAACAACAGCTTCGGCGTCAGTGGTAATGCATTCAAGAAAAATAGGAACGTTGTTCATATTTGGGATTGCGTTATACTACTGTTAAAAGTATTGCATTTTCCTCGAGACCTAGGGCCTCCCTCAAGGTTTGCTTCTCTAGTCTGCAAGTCCGCATCTGGGTGAGTATCCACTTCTGAAAGTAGCGATGTCGGAGGAAATCTTATTACCTGTGGTTCAGTTATTATGTCCAAGTGTCATTTATACCGATCGGTATATCGAACCGCCGTGCATACACCGTCACTAGCGGTCACTGGCTGCCTTATTCGCCAGACCCCAAAGCCTACGTCTCAGTTAGACCGTTCCACTGAAAGTGTAACGTGGACTCATCGGGCACCCACAGGCAGCCCGAATCTTCTTTGTTGGCTAGTCACTCCACTTGTCAGCCAACTCTCCTTCCGTTTTATTTTTAAATTTGGTGGGAACTGCTCCTAGCGGTTCCTTTTCCTGCCTACCTCATCAGCCCCTCTTTTCCATTTGATTCCTCGTCTCAGATTGGGTGCAAGCACACTTCATCTGGTTTCGGCTACAAGGAAACTAAGTCCTTTTGTTGGAAGTAGCAACCACTATCCCTCTCCCCGCTCTTGCTAGCAATCTTTGTTTGGTCAACCTATGGTATCGGGGATATGATCGGGTGTGGATTTCTGAGTGTCTTTCCTTCGCATTTGAATTTTAGCATCTCCGCCCACATATCCAACTTATTTCCGTGCCTGGCGCAGCTTATGATTTCTATAGCGTACCAGTCGTTTAGCCAGCAGTAGTATTTGCAACCTCCACTTTTTGAACCGATTCTTATGTCCTCGAAAAGGATGTGGGCCAACTGCAACGTGATCTGGAGATGTTTCTACTCCTATTGACTCCTATCAACCCAAATAATGACTAGAAGTTGCTTCCTCTCCGCTTTCTCTGCCATCTGGCTACCTCTTGTGCTTACTACAGGTTTCCCAACTGGCCAATCGTCTGTCAGAGGCGTCGTCCAAACTGGAGACGTCAGAGGCTTCTCTGGCGTCCGCGATGCAGGATGTGGGTGACCTCCGGCAACAGCTAGAGATCGCCAAACAAACGGCGCAGTCTAGTGAATATATATCCGAGGTTAGTCTCCATCTGTCTACCGGTTTGCTTGACTTTGAAACGTCCTGACCATCGCCAAGTTCCTACCGCACCATCTCTCCGCTCACTCTTTTTGCTCGTTTTCCAGTCACTGCGGAAAGAAGTGGCAAAGCTTGAGGGTCTTCTCCGAGAACAGCGTGAGGAGACTGATGGCCTAAACAACCAGCTTGATCTCCTAAGATCTGAGAAAACCGCTCTGGAAGAGTTCAAATCCAAGCAGACTTTTGAGATTGTGAGTAGTATCTCTCACTTATTCGAATGTCCTCTTTGTTACTCGTTTTTATTTGCATGCCTTTTTCCTGCCTGGCAACATGGGTGGTGCCATAGCGTCAGATTAGAGCCTAATTTAAAATTGACTGAAAATGTCCAATTTGTTTATGCTTACAATGGCTTGCTTAATCGATTTCGCAATGCCGATTGACATGTAACGTACTCTTAATAGTTCAACCGTCGGTTACGACAAGGTCCGCCGTGTGCTCAACAGCAAGGCGGTGCAGGGACGGTGACTTGCGCGTGCATTGGATTGTAGTGAGAGTAAACTTGCACCGCATCTACGGCACTCTCTTCCCCTCCCCCATCTGGGCCTGTTGTCATGACCAAGTCAAGAAAACCGGAGACGGGAGAGGACGCGTGTGGCTGACGCGGCCGGAGCCGCCTCTAAGCGTGCCACCACACCTGGCTAGGATCCCAAGAAGTGGGAGTGCCATGGAGGCCACAGCAAGAAGAAGCCAGTTAGCCACTCCACGCAAAAAGCACGCATACTGGGTTGACCGCGCAGTCCGAGCTATCCCATCAGTTGGCAACCAAGCGACGGCTTTTAGCGCACCTTGATAGCACCAAGCGCGTTAGATAGTTTATAGTGAGTAAAACACGCTGAGCAGCCGACCTCACTCTCGATTCGCCTTCCCAGGCTCCCGCCACCGTTGATTTGATCACTAGATTTGTGTTGTGAATAGGTGCAGCTTTTTATATATCCAAAGAACTTTTCTGCGGGTACTACGTACACGACTTTGCTCCCCAAACACAAGCACCAGGATTTCACACAATAGGGGGTTGAGTAGCTCACCTCTTATATGTGTGAGAGACCCAGAGGTCACGTTATGAAGGAGCAATTGCAGCCTGACTCTCAGACCATCAGTCGGTCATTCCAAACAAACAGACATTGGGCTGACTGCGCAGTCTGAGTGTACTTGTCAGTCGGCAACCTTCCAAGCCACGGCACTTAGAGCACTGTGGTATTCTCAGACTCGTATCACACAAGCATAATCCTAGAGTATTTAGTACAGCCCAAGATCCGAAATCTCGTTTGAGAATTTGTCTAGCTTCTCGTGCTCACTGCTCTCGTAAAAATTGTGTCATTTTCTAATTTCTTGCTTGAGAAAGGGTATTTTTTGGTTTTAAAAAGTTTATAATTTTGCACTTTTTTAAGACCGTGAAATGTTAAGGTAACAATATTGTCATGGTGGCACCCAGATGTATTGTAAATACCCCACTACTTATGTTTTTATAGTAGACACCGTTTCGTCTTCTGTTTCATCTGTATGTTTTATTTCTTTCGTTACCGATAAAGCATCATCTCTTTCCATCTATCACTGCTTCTTATAAAACATACAACGTAGCCCACTTCCATCGGAAAATTTCATGAACAATATTTGACGTCTTCTGAATAACTTGCATAAATGCATGATTTGCATTACATGGAAAATACAGAGCTTTTGGGTTGGAACCCCTGAGGGCAAATGGAACGGCCGGTCGGGTTCGAAATCATTCTGGAATTGAAAAAAGGTTTTCAAAAACGAAGACTACTCCTTTTTAAGGCATAAAATTTAAAGAAGACATAATTTGCTACCATACGAGCACAAAAAGACTATTTTCGAGCATTTCTTCAATAAAATATTTAAATGAATCAAGGCATCGAAATAAATGATACAATGTTTCACTGCTTAAATCATCCTTTATTGCAGGATTTCGTTTTTGCACGCTGTCGGAAAGTAGTTATTTCAAAGGCCAGTATCCTGTCGGGATTGTAATATCTTGTGATAATTGTGCACGCTAATTAATATTACAACCCTACTTCGGTAGTCTTTTCGAATCAAAGACACATTTAGAAAGTTCGATCAAAATAATAAAATACCAGCGTGAATTGAAGCGTATTCTAAAAGGTAGACTATCCAACAATTCCCTTATTGTTGCTTTTTAATATCCTCGGGAATTAATCGCTAAGGTGGAGTAAAGCAGTTGGAACTAAGCTTTATAGGTTCCTTCCGAACGTTGATGAGCTGACCCCCTTCGCAGCTGTGTAATGCAGTGGTAGAATATCGGCGAAACACGTGTTTGGATGTTTTCTTTAGTACCTGTGCTGTCAGTTTGGCGTATCATGCAATTCATTTCTTCTTTACATGACAATGGCATGCATCGATCCAGTCTGCTAATGGGACGGAGATGATAGTTGCTGGCTTGTCTTGGAGTCAAAGGTTTGTATTCCACGCAGCCAGTCTCATGTTGACCAACAATCAATAATTGACCATTTTTTTTACTGACAACGTCGGAGCCACTGCATTGGTCATGTGACTAAGCACTCCCGATCGCCGTTGCGGTGACACGAGCCTGTGAGAGCGTTGATCGATGATCAACCGACTCGGAGTTCGTATCTTTTGTCTGGGGGCAGCCTTTAATTGAAGTGGTAACGACTGATTAAGGAAAATAGGCCAGAAGTGGCTATTCCTGTGTGCCTGACTTTATCGGCAACCGCTCCTCCGGTCATTTTTGGTTGGACAGTTCTTGCGCTAAATTTCAGGCGGGTACCTATTCCAATTGCTGAAATTTTACTCCAACTCTACCCCCCCCCCCCTACCCCTAACAGTAACCCTAACCCTATTCTCACTGGAAATTTGCGCAAGGCCACATGCAATGCGTGTGGTGAGTTACTTATAGCTATGTTCTACCCATTTCTTATACCATCTTCAAATTGTGTGCTTAATTGAGTTGTTCATTTGACGCAGTTGTGGCGAATTCGATTTGAACCCACGACAGCAAGGGGAAGGCTTTAGTACAACCAGTGCTCTAGCCAACTGAGCTACGAGGCCCCACTGGGAGCCTTGAGTTTAATCAAGCTTGGCTCAAATTACCCGCCCAGCCTACTGCAACCTTTGGAATCCACCAATTCTGCTAAAGTAATCTGACTGCCCAAGTAATCAATCTAGAATCTACCACTAGAGCCTCCTTGTTGTTATGGGTTTAAATCCCACTAAAGCTGCTGATTTTTTCAGAATTGGGTTAAATACATTATTCAACTCTGGCAAAAATCGCATTGATTAATTGCGAAAAGACTCCCTTCATGCAAAAAGCTTAAAGAAGGCGTACTTTTCTACAAAACGATCACATGAAATTAATTTCTGTGTATTATATGAAACAGGATTTCAGTCATCCAGGCATTGGGATCAATGCAGGTGATGCACACCGTGAAAACTAGCTTAACCGGTGATCGTATTAAAAATCTATTTTTCATAAAGGGAGCGAGAGCGAGGGAAAGAGAGAGGTGACAAGTTACTGTGTTTTCGATAAATACTCTTTAGGCCCGTTAGTAGTCACCCCCCACCCCTGCCCCCAGGAACACCTCAACGTCGGCCAACTCCTGTCTGCCTTGCAAATGTCTCAGTTAGTTTTGAATCGCTCTGTTTGGGCATCTCTGTCCCCCTCGGAGCCAACGGGTCGCCACGGCACTCTAACTTCTGAATCTATGCTACATCAGCCTACAGAACTCAACCAGATAAAGATGAAAGCATGCTGACTTGTCTACCTCTGTGTTCACACAGTGGCCCCATACGCCGGATACAGTGAATGGTGCGTCCGATTTAGCAGATGTGCTACCTGAGGCCAGAAGTGTTGCTTTTACATATCAGACACCTCCGCCGTCTGCCTCAACTTCCCGTCAAGCCGAACTGCGCACCTGCAGAGCTGGTTTTCCGTCAACTAACGACAAAATAAGTGCAGCTGGTGTCTACTGTCAATATATTCATAGGTATAAGGTAGTGCCCTCCTACAACGGACCATGGGGCAGCTGCGCTGGATCAATGTGGAGCACGGCAGGCGTTATTTGCTATGCCGCACCTGAGAGAGGAGTGGCGCGCATAAATGCAAACTGACGCCGTACCAGCCGCCTGCGCCCGATTGCACCTCCGGTCTTCTTAACTTTATCATGACATCGGACGCAGGAGAGAGTGAAAGAGAGAGAGGTACGCTTTATTTTGAAAGAAAAATTCCAAAACTTTCAGAAAAAAATGTCCTGCATTCACCGTTAATAAGGTTGGGAACACAAGCCACGCAAAACCGGAAGATCACAAACAAATGGCCGAAGAATGCACATATTAACCTCATGAAGAATCATTCTTGAATGCGTCTCAAAATATCGACCAAATTTGACTTCTTTCAAAACTTTGCCAGCGTCGGGTGCCAATGATCTCATTTTTGTTGTTCAAAAAAAACAAATAGGGTTAAAATTCGGTATAAAATGGGTCAAACAGGCTAACCGACATACATATAAGAGGATTCACATGCGAATGGAGAGCAGAAAAGATGGTGGTTCAATTTCAAAGCCCACCAGAGGGTAAGAAGAGAGAGAGAGAGAGTGTGCGATAGATGCCGCTCAAGTCTACTATCCATAGAAACTTATTTGCGCACAAATTACCGTTCCTGCGCCTACTTTGCTGTCGTCGAAAACGACGGCCGAAATCGTCCTACAATT
The DNA here is from genome assembly GCA_017591395.1 of Schistocephalus solidus. Lineage (NCBI taxonomy): Eukaryota > Metazoa > Platyhelminthes > Cestoda > Diphyllobothriidea > Diphyllobothriidae > Schistocephalus > Schistocephalus solidus. Next base: position 6,134 of record WEDG01014831.1, on the reverse strand, counting down.
TTGAGTACCCCATAGCATTCCACCAACTGGAGTACTCTGTCGCTCACCTTAACCACGGACACAATCTGATGCAAATTACCTTTGCCAATTACGATGGACGAAGTACAACAATACTTCCCACTGCTTATCAGAACGCCAGACCCTTGTTTCGCCGGTTTTTTTGGTGGGTGCCCTAGACGATTTGTGGGTTTCCGTCGTTCATCAGTTGAAGCTGACGCTAATAAGACGTCTCCGTTTGCGCTCTATCCCTAGCTGGCCCTCTTTTACCCTTCGGAATTTTTTTGGCATTTCACTTGCTGTCTGAAACGAGCTACTTTCTCTAGCGCTGCCATGTCCGTTAGGCCTCCCCCTGCACAACCGCTGTTTTCGCCCCACCTGTCTTTAGTGCCCCCCTCCCCTAAACCCCTCCGGCCTAATACATTTCATTCATGTTTGATGCGGTTGCGGGCTGTATTTATCTCCTCTGTGCACTAACTCTTTCACGGGGCGCCGAGCGACGTAAAACCTCGTAGCCAATCTACCCTGGTCGGCTCACTTACCTTCCCGCTACCTTTTGTGCCTCGCGACAGCTCTCTCCTAAGTCGATTACCAGTCGGGAGTTTTCAGGGCCTCGCCTTTCCTGCCTGACAAACTATCAAGGTGAACCTTCCTCCCTTAGCGTCGCGGTACTGCGTCTTTTATTAGCAGCAGATGGGCATTTTACGAAGCTGGGAGGGGATTAGCAACAGCAGCAAGGGTTTCATTTTCCGTTCTCTCTCCCCCTTTCCTGCCGTTCACCTCTCCTCCACCATCTCCTGCGTTTCAGCCGCGTACGTGGGCCGGCGGCGTGCTACTTAATGCTCATGGTCGTGCCCCTTGTCCTTGTGATTGCATCTTGGTGGTCTGCTATCGAGATGGGCCAGGGTGCCGTTTTAAGCTCTCTGTACACAATGGGCTGGGTGCGTCATCTGCGCCTGTGGCCTTCTGATCTTTTGCCTCTGTAGAATTCGCAGTTTCAGTTCTGGGTCTGACGAACGCGCCTGCATAGTTTGTACATGACGTCTCCCGGTGCCCGCCACCGCGTGTCTATTAGTATGTCATTTAACGACTAGGCGGAACCGTTTCGCCAGGAGGGGTTTGCAGAATCATCGGAGATCTTTGTGTACACACAATCCTCGTCGTAGTTGGTCGCCATGACTGCCGCAAACCGCGGTCGATTTGACAGCCGGAGTGCGCGAAACCATTTGGAAGGAGTAAGATTGATAACCATGGAAGAACTTGCAGTGTCTGGTCCTTCATTTCTCACCTAGAGTAAGAAATTTTGCAATCAGTCGAAAAGGAAAAGGAAATGTTTGCTTTGCCCTGACCTATAAATGTTGATTTTTTGCGCTTTTATCTCTGGCGATGGACTCCAACAAGAGTTCGAAAGGGCAGACTCATAAAGACATGGTTCCGATGAGCGAACAGCCTTCTATTTCTTTGCAAAATTTTAAGTTCCAATCCATGAGGGGAACCTCCTGATCCTGAAACTGGTTAAATATTCAGTAAAATATAGAAAAGAGAATTTACGTTGCTTGGATTTACTGATATTCATAATCGGAAGATTGTTCTACATTTCCCTGTCAGTCTGTATTAATTCCGGTAGAAGAATTGGCGTTTATTTTTCAAAAACGTTTAATTAGTTTTCGTGGGGTTGAGGCATTTTTTCGCGTTCTCATAGATTTTGTGCGAAAAATTCCGTTTTCTGTAACTGTTGCCTTTAAAAGCACGAAGCAGTTATAATTTCAATGGAAACGGTATCTGCAAAGGGAGCCGCCCTTTGAAATTCCCTACAAATATTTCAGATTACTTGACACTCCTGTTGCCTGACAGTATGCTCATTAGTAGATAGATACTCACCGATCGGTTACGGGACTCATTCGTCCCGTTGCCCCTTGGGGCTCACTTTCGTGTCCCACCAGCAGCCGCGCAACAGTCAGTAGCCGAATAAACCTGAACTGGCCATTCCAATCTCCCTTTTCCTTATCGGTAATGTTTTTCTGCCTCTAATAATCTAATCGCTGTGCGGCCGCTGGTGGGGCCCCGTAACCGATCGGTGAGCCCCATCCACAATTTTCCATATTCCCGATCTAAACCGACAAGACAACGAGCCCGTGGCTCAATAGTTAGACCGTTGGACTTTTGATCAACGGGTCATGGGTTCGATCTTCGGGTGGTGCACCACCTGGGGTTGAGTATGCCTGGCTGATGATGGCTTATAATTCAGAAATGACCATTCCAGTCTCACTTGTCTCTACCGGCAATATTCATCTGCCTATTCTCCTGCTAGTCGCTGTGCGGCTGTTGGTGGGGCTCTAGGGTGAGCCTCAAGCCAGAGCAAAACGAGTGAGTTCCGTTAGCGATCGGTGAGCATGCATCAACGAATGCAAGTCAATAGTCGCGATCTAAACCGAGAAGACAACGAGCCCGCGGCTCAGTAGTTAGAGCGTTGGACTTCTGATCAAGAGGTCGCGGGTTCGATTACCGGAGATTACAAAACCCGGAGTTGGGTATGGCTGACTGATGTCGGCTAATAAGTCAGAAATTATCATTTCACTATCCCTTGCTTTTGTCGGTAATGTTATTCTGCATATAATATACTAGCCAACGAGCGACTGCTGGCGGGGCTCGAGAGTGAGCCTCAAGGAACAGCGGAACGAGTGCGTCCTATAACCGATCGATAAAGCGTCCATCCACTAAGGTCAGTATTCTCAATCTAAATCGACAAGACAACGAGCCCACAGCTTAATGGTTAGAGCGATGGACATCCAAGGAACAGGTCGGGGGTTCAAGCCTCGGGGATTACAAAACCCGGGGTTGGTTATGGCTGGATGATGGTAGTTAATAAGCCAGATATAGTCATTCCAGTCTTTGTCGGTAATGTTCTCCTGCCAGTATGCTCATTTTTATTCTCTTGTTAGTGATGCACATGTGTGAGAAATTTGTAAGACACAGGAATAGAAATCCCCCGTACTACATGCGGCCAAATTACTTATAGTATTTCAGAGAGAATGGAGTTTTGTTCAAGGCTTCGGTTAGGGTTAATGTTTGCATAATCATTAGTATTTGGGGTAGAACATGGAGATAGGCCACCTTCCTGAAATGTAGTGCAATATAACCTGCACTGGTAAGGAGGATGATGCTGTTGGTGGTGGTTGTGGTTCCTATTTCTGTCTTACCTGTTAAAACAAGCTATGGGAAATGGGAACTCACGCAGCCAGTATCGTTTTCGGACTGTGTTTCTGTATATTAGAGAAATGTACTCAATGCGTATTTCCTAAAGCAAGTTTTTTTCCATCCGCCTGTTTGCTTCCTTACAGAGTTTCCCCTTTCTTATGCCCAAACCTACCCAAATACTATAAGTAATATTGTTACTAGTACTGACAGCCACTTTTGGGACCATTACCCAGTTTTATCTATCCCGAGGGCTGTGTCGCCTAATTTTCGGTCGCATGGTATTTCCTGTTCTTCCTAGTCACTTTTTTCCTGCTGATTGATTTGAATAGGAACCCTATGACGACCAGCCGTCTCTAGGTTATGAAAGCCTTTAAACTAAACACTTCCATATTCGTCCTGTACCCCTGCCTAACAACGCACTTCCGGCCGACTGGGATATGCTGAGTGGAATCAACCGTACTTGGCTGCATCTGCCGGGCTTGTTTCCGCCCTTGAGTGTACTACCTGTGAAGGGCTTTCTTTATGGAAATGTTAAAATATAAATTCACTACCGCGGAAGAACTTTGAACAGAACTATCTGTAAAAACGACGGTATTAACAGTGTAGCAGGTTCCAATAGATATTGGCTTGTCAACTTTTGACTTTGTGATAGCGGATCGATTGTGGTGTGTCTACTAAACGCAACAACTCTTTTCCTTTCTTACTCCTGTTCTAAGGAGAGAAACAAAAAACGTGATCACACACGCGCTCTCTCTCTCTCTTCATCCTTGCCAGTTTTGCAAGGGGTCGCCTTTGTCCGATTGCGTGCTGCAGGCTTGTCAATTTTTTGTGACTTTCCAGTAGGCCAGGGTTTTATTGGAGGCGTTACGAAAGTGCTGTTTTTCGGTTAATCGTTCACCACACTGCTTTAATGTCCCACCCGCAAAACCCCTATTACAACCGGTCCCGAATGGCATGACCCTGGGGTTTCTGGGCTTCGGTCTTCGAGCCTCACAAAACATTTAATTTTGTGAAAAACCCATCAGATAGGAATTCTGTGTGTTTCTTACGCCAGCTCATGAAACATGCCGGTAGCTTATGAGTCTGGTACTGTTTCATCAGAAATAGGTGATAGATCTCTGGGAATTGAAACAATTTACAAATGAAATATCCCACGCTGCAAGTACTAATATTCAAAAGAAATCTCTAAGCTTTCTCCCCCCCCTCCCCTCCATTATCAACCAGTTGGTCACGACAGTCTGGGCCATGGGTTTGATAGGTTTTTCTCAAAATTATTTGTTTTGTGAGGCAAGGTGACTGGCTCGAGGACCGAGAATCAGGCTCAGTTATTCCTGCTGACTTTGGCCTTTATAGCACTTCAGAAGAAGAAAGAAAATATGATGCTGTGACCGCTCGAACCGAAAGTTTTATTGGCCCGACGTTTTGGTTTCTCATAAGGGACCTTTTCTGCGCCTGTCGAGTGAGAATCTGAGAGATCAGGCCACTAAACTTCTTGTTCCAGGAGTCGCTTCTTCTTCTGCTGACATGTGTCCTGGAACTCGACTAGTCGCTTCTATCAGCACTCTTGCAAACGTGAGATCTGAGTTTCCACCCCTTGTTTTTGTGAAAACCTGACAGATTTTGCGGGAACCAGACCAGGTGTGAGACGCGTAGACGGGATGTGTGGCTTGTTCAGCCATTGCGTCCTTACCAGCCTCTATCGTCTTGTCATGGGGCTCAAGAGGATGAGGGAGAGGAGAGTGCGGTTGATGCTACTATCGCTGTAAACTAATCCACGCACAAGTCACCGTCCAGCATCCACTAAGCCTTGGGGCGAACTTCCTCGTTCACGACGGCCTACCTGTCACCTTTGTTAGTCTACCTGATAAATTTGGCAGAGACAACTGGAGTACCCATCGGTGACTTGTTGTCATAACAAAAAAGCAGACATATATTGTAAAAAACAATGCTACTCACTGTTTGCCAATACTATGTTAGTAGTGGTCAATTTACACGTGCTAAATAGGGTTTTCAAAGGCATTGCCTAATATCCTCACCAAATAAACTGAAACTGAACATTCTGATTCTGCCCTACAGTCGAGCAAACTCAATGAATGCCGCCCCCGTGTGTTCTACGTATTTTAACCCGTTGAAGTTGAATTACATGAACGAATGCTTCAAGCCGAAAGGCTTGTTGTTTTAGTATCGTTCAGAGAAATCTTACTGTTTATGTGAACCACAATTCAGCCTAATACGTAATCAGTTCTCTAGGCTAAACGATTTAACTGTGCCAGCTAGAAAAGCCAGGAAACACAAGGCAGTCCGTCCATTGCGATCAGTGAGGACCACCGCTATCCAAACAAGTGCACATAGGTGACTTGCTCGAGAATGTGGATATAGAAGACGGGGGGACTTGCACTGGAGCTATTTCATTCCACTTTTCCCAAGCCCATCGGGCTCCAATGCCAACGGCTAAGATGGTGGACGTGGACGGCATAGCCAAACAACCTGTTCCTAGTGCCACAAACAGCCTGGTCTCCACATCGCGTGCGGGCTTTAGAAATTGAGCCGCCATCTTTTCTGCTCTCCATTCGCATGCGAATCCTCTTATATGTACGTCGTTTGTCCTATTTCAGTCATTATATACTAAATTTTAACCCTATTTGTCTATTCGAAAAACAAAAATGAGGTCATCAGCGCACGACGCTGGCATTGTTTTGAAAGAAGTCCAATTTGGTCGATATTTTGAGGCGCATTCAAGGACGATTCTTCATGATGTCAATAAATGCATTCTTCAGCCATTCGTTTGTTATCTTCCGGTGTTCTGTGGTTTATGTGCCCAACCTTATTCACGGTGAATCGAGGACATTTTTTGCTGAAAGTTTTGGAATTTTACTTTCAAAATAAAGTGTAGCTCTCTCTCTCTCTCCATGTGTACCAGGCTTCACTTGGAGGTTTTC